>OZ026619.1:60604066-60821566 GCA_964020975.1 Hermodice carunculata
CCTTTTTCATGGTGTATAGTGATAAATTTTTAAACCATGATCATTTGATAGATATGTTGGGGAAACCTCCAGGTAAACAATTTTGCAAAGCCATTCGAATATATTATGACTAGTATAAAGTTATGTTGGAAATATTATTCATCAACGAAAATTAGTTCTGATGAATACAATCTAATTAATAAAAGGGGGCAAATCTGAACGTATCTTTGACACGGGAACACACATTTGACAGGCTATTTGGCGTTTGAATACTAGGGTGAAACTTCGCTCCCATGACAGACTACGTGTCCCATGCTAAATGCATCAGATAGCTGAACTTGTGAGGTACATGAGTCAAATAGCAAAGAAGTTAGACTAAGGCTCTAAAATCTTGTTGTCATTTAGTGAGCGTGGCAGATATCTGAGTGCCTCTATAACGATGTTTCACTGCTGTTGTTGCTACTTTCGAGAGTGTGAGACCAAATAAAATTACACTTATATATGAAATATATCTGATAACACAAGGCTGTGATAGTCCCGTTTTGATATGGTCTCGTCTTGCTGATGTATAAGTGAGTTCTACATAAAGTGTTCAATTATTTGGCCATTGTGGCGGCAGATGTAGGGTCATAGTCTCGGTGCAATCTCAAAATTTAACCCTGCTCTGGTTGACAGAAAAAAAGTTTCCCTTCCAGAATGGTTAGTATGTGTTAACGCAAGTAGCAGTGCCTGTTGGTCCTTCTTATTGGCCTATCATTTTCAGGATGCTAATGGAAGATGTTGTAGAATATTTGGTAACTTCCTGATATATATATATATATATATATATATATATATATATATATATATATATATACATATATATACATACATATATATTATTATTATTATTATTATTATTATTATTATTATTATTATTATTATTATTATTATTATTATTACTATTCAGTGTACATTCAGACCAGCATGTGGTAAAGTCGACAAAGACAACATCCGTGACGTAGCTAAGTACAACGCCACCTGGGGGATTCCAGGAAAACGGTTCCATTGTTTGTTTGACTCGGGCTCTACTGACATAATTCGAGTGCGGTTCGGAAGCCAAAGTATGGTTATTCACATATTTCTATGGACAAGCCTGGCAATTGTCATAGGTATAGCATTAATACTAGTAATGTGTTTAACTTATGGGTGCAAAGGTGTATGGCAACACAGACAGAAGTCGTGGAAATGTGCAACTGTAGCCACGCAAGCATGGAGCCCCACGTACTATGGATAGAGACGACCAGTCCCAATCCCATGCGTGCAATGGCCCAAGTGGAGAAAAGCTTTCACGGTAACCACAGTACGTTCTGACAGGAAGGAGGACACGTACCACCGCCATGTCCATCAGCTTCTGGTAGTTCTAACCGCAATAGTCAATAGTGTAGGTCACTGCTGATTTTCGTCGGTCTAACTGTACACTGATCACGGTCACGTGGTATCCAGAACCGCAAATGCGGATCGACCACCAATAAATAGTTCAAAAATGCTCGAGATGACCTTAACTTTCGTTCTAATATTGTGACCATGCGTCAGATATTTCGAAAATCAGACAAATTTGAGATGTTAGAAACTTTAAAAAGCATATTGTGTTCATGCATTTTTACAATATGTAATTTTGCGTGTCGCAAAATCGAAATAAAGCATATCTCGTGTCACACAAACACACATATATGTAATTTTTGTTGTACCATTGCGGAGACTGCTGGTGCCATTATCCAAACCCTAATGTTTCATTAAATTGGCTAAAGAAATTTGCAAATGGCCAGTTATTTAACAGCATGTAAGAGTTGGGTGGATTCTGCGGGGATTACTGTTTTTTCCACAGATTTGGCTACAACTTTTGAAAGCCGAGATGTTTTCCTGCTATGGTGTTTATATAGTATGTGTTTATGTACATTGGTAGGTGGTTAAAAAGATCGAAACTTTTGAGTAAGATGGGAATTTTAGACCCTGTGTATCGGTTTAGATAATACTATAGTCATATAGTCTGTGAAGTTGAGCAAGTCATATGGCTATACTCATACCACACCGACCGGTAAGTATAGTAAGCTCCCTGTCTGCCATGGTATCGGTCCTTCTACGACAATTTCTATTTTCCATACGCTGGAAAATGATTAAAAAACAACAACAACAAACCAAAACATGCAAAGGTTGAGTACTTTTAGGAAACTACAGATCTACATAATGGATGTGCGAGGCATAAGGTAAATCAAGGAGGGTAGAGAGAGAGAGAGAAGAGCGAAGACTGCGTTTGCCTCTTCAATCACATCTTCAGTTAATCCAGTTGTGCAAATAGGATCAGCCGGCGCCTGATGCCTGGACGTCCCTCCTCTCTCTACCCTACTTGAGGAAATATAGACCAGAACCACGACGTAACAAGTTCTACAGATTTCCGATCTGCAAATAAACGTCATCTATCGTCAACATATTACACTTTTACTACCAAAGTGGAATTGAAATATCAGTATGATATTGGACGAAAAATTAATGTATATTTTAATGCTGGATGCAAGTTAAGATTTCATTCGATATAACTTCGTTTAATTCCTAACGTTCTTATTGCTGAAATTCTTTGTCCTCTCACTTTTTGCTCTCATTAATACCTTCCAAAAATACCACATGCTGTACATTGAACTGATTTTTTTTAACAAGGTCTTTCATAAATTGCTGTCTGGTTTTTAAAGTGATAGTATATTTACTGCCCTTGCACTTGGTCAGCTTCACAAACCACGTAGATGTTTTCACTTCTTTTTAAAGTAATTTGACTGAGGACGATACAGACACTTTATCTTATACCACGAAAGTTCGGTTTTGTGCAGGGATACTATCTGCGCTATTCTCATAACCCGCCACATCAAGGGAGGACTTATGTGAATGTAAATGTTTAATATCAACGTAATATGTAGGCCAATACGCTGGAATTTGTATTTACGGTGTACCATCCATAACATTACAATGATTATGATGACTCGCATTAATTAGGCCAGGTTGTTTTGGATGGACAATTATTTCAATTAATGTGTACAAAGCAACCTTTGTCAAAAATAATGGGAAAGCTATGAAACCGTTTGATATAATATTTAAAGCAAACAAACAAACAAAAAACAAAAACAAAAAAAAAAAAAAAGAAAGAAAGAAAGAAACAAACAAACAAAGAGACAACAACAACAACAACAACAAAAAACATAAGCTGCAAAGTGCTACTGCAATTCCTTATTGAAACGCAACTTTGGGATTACCTTGCGTGATGAGTGAGTATTTTGTGGGAGATAATGAAGTAATTTTGTTGATGTCAAAGTGATTTGAAATTGTGAAGTTTGACGGCCTAATTCTCACAAATGCTTCATGCTTACATATATCAATCACACAGATACAGTACATAACCTTTCAATATCTATGTGTCTGTTTGATTAACCTCAATATGATTGCTACCAAATGTTTTATGATAGGGAAGGACACACAGATATGCAGATTGTCGTGCACAATCAAGCAAAATAGTGGTGCAAAAATGGGCCAGAACTACCAGTTGTTTTACACATTACGGCACGATCAAGAAAACACAACTCTTTCTATTTGTGTTTTCGTTCGTTCGTTTCTTCTTTTAACTTTTTTGACCCCAACTAACGTATAATCGATAAAACACCCAAACACGTTAACAAACTAAAAAAGAATATTTGCTTCACAGCAAATCTGGGTGCCTTCAAAATGAGAAAATTTGAAATGCTACACTTTGTCATTGTTTAACATAATCTAAATGTTGTGTATTAGCGTGATTTGTATAAAATTAAAATGCTACAACTTTGGTTTCTGATTCATTGGATGTCGCCATGTCACAAACTTATGAACAGAATTTTAAATATTGCCAATATATATAATAGTTTTTGAAGTTATTCAGCATTTCAATTTTGTGTATTTGCATAAATTAAAACAGTACAATTTTGGATCATAATTCATTGGATGCGGCTTTGTCACAAACTCATAAATGGAAGTTGGAATGGCACCTCTATCTGTAAGAGTTTGAAGCTATTCAAGATTAGCATTTTCCATATTCACCTAATTTGCATAAATTAAAATCCAGCAACTTTCCTTCATGGTTCATTGGATGCGGCTTTGGCACAAGTCTATAAATAGGATGTATTCATACAAGGAAACAGAGACATGAAAATGTCTTAAGATCACATAAATCCACACACTGTTTCAAAATTCACAAAGTTGTGAAAGCAGTCATTGAGGACTGGGAGACTATACTTTGATGGGTCAAGCCAATTCAGCACTGCATGTACTCAATTTTTAACAGAGGGTACACTCAGGCTTGTTGTGCTCAGAAGTCCAGTGCCTGCTCCATTGGGACTGATATGCCCAGCAGAGTCATAGCCTCAGGCAAACACAGACCAGCTGGGACACCACTCTCAGGTCAAGGTGCACTGACACCTCTTTCCAGCACCAGTGGGAACTTTTGCCTGCCTGCTATATATAGCAGCATGGAGCAGATATGTTCTTGCATGAACAAAAAAGAGATTCCCTGTATTTTATCGAGAACCTCATTACACAGCTGTCGGAAGCCCCCCCCCCCCCCCAATCCAATTTGCTATAACATCCAAACCTTCCAAACCATTCACCTAGCATGCGTGGCTTGAAGGGTTCCTATGAGATAGGTTGAAGCTAATTTATTATGAATGCAATATTATTACCTAGGACCATGGAGGTCCATTTAGCTTGTGACAAACAGTAGAAACCCTAGTTGTGTATTGTTGGGAAATTCGGTGAATTAAGCATATATATATATATATATATATATATATATATATATATATATATATATATATATATATATATATATATATATATATATATATATATATATATATATATATATGTATATATATATATATATGTATATATATATATATATATATGTATATATATATATAAATATATATATATATATATATATATATATATATATATATATATATATATATATATATATATATATATAAGTTGAAATTCATGTCTATCTATAACACTTATGAAGATAAAGAGCTTTTAAAACTTTAATTATCCCTAATTTGCATAATTTTAAACATCATGACTATTCCAAACCAGGTGCTTACTTTCACCGGTAGGTCAGTCACCATGGTAAGTTTGGTGGTTTTCTGAATAAGGGTGCCCGAGAAAAACTCCGGACAAATTTGGTAAGTAAGTAAGTAGGAAAGAAAAAAAGAAAGAAAGAAAGAAAGAAAGAAAGAAAGAAAGAAAGAGAGAGAGAGAGAGAGAGAGCGAGCGAGCGAGCGAGCGAGCGAGCAAGAAAGAAAGAAAGAAAGAAAGAAAGAAAAAAAGAAAGAAAGAAAGAAAGAAAGAGAGAAAGAAACAAACAAAGAAAAAACCTGGTATGTAAAGCATCCATTTCCATATGGCTCCAGCTACAACGGCCTGTGTGACAGCGTCCTGCGTGACGTTCAGACCATTCAAGGTAACTGTGAAATAACCTCATGCGGGTGGGTAAGTGGGCACGGTTATCCGTTAAAGCAAAGCACTGAATATTCCCAAAATTAGTAATATCATATTACTTTACAATGCAATATCTTAGTTATTGTCGGAAGTGTAGCGAAAATACAAACATTAGCTCACATGAGCTAGTTAGTCCGACTATAAGTAACTTAAAGATACATTAATACAAAAACTTAACTTTGTATAAAAAAAGAAAGAATTTAAGACATATTTGATCAACTGAAAAGTTTATGTTTAACTGAAGTAAAATAAATATTAGCTCAGTCTTGCACAGTTTTTGAAGCTGCAATCATGTAAAATACATACATACCTATATGTATATATATATATATATATATATATATATATATATATATATATATATATATATATATATATATACAGAGAGAGAGAGTAAATATGTTTCAACCTCAGGGACTGCTGGTGCTATTAGTCAATATATGAAATGCTTATGTTTCTTTGAGTTGGCTAAACAAATTCGGAAAGGGATGATTTATTTTTTCTTGAATTATATTAGAATCTTGTCGGATTCTGCAGCAATTACAGTTTTACTTCCCCCATTTGCCTACAAATTTTTCAGGCTTAGGTCCATCCCCCTGCAGGTAGGATTATGGAGTATATAGTTATAAATGTGTGTATACACGTCCATATGTATGTATATATGTATGTATATATATATTTATATATATATATATATATATATATATATATATATATATATATATATATATATATATATATATATATATAGATATATATAGAGGCTATACCATACGGATTAAAGCTGCGCTAGCTTTTGACGGTGCTAGCCGTTCACATGTCATATCACATGTAATAATAACGATGGTGATGATAATAATAATAATGCCAAGTCAGCAGAAAAGATCTGTGTATGATAACTGGTGCTACACACACCTGTGCTTATTCGTGTGCGACTGATGAAAGTGGTGGCGATGTATTTGGAGACATACTCATACACGGGGAGGCATATTTTCCTTTAGTTTTAGTTTGTGCCCTCCACAGCAAAGCTTTACAAAGACTTTACATGAAACTTTAACATTATGCAATATTTTAGACAGCAACTAAAATGCTGCTCAGAATACAGATGTACAGGCTTTGACATACTGAAGTCGATGTCGATGCTACGTTTCCGTTTTTCTGTTTAACCGCGTTGTTTTTCTGTGGTTCAGCAAATAATACTAACTCGGTCACATGTACAGTGGCAAGTGATTTTTGTAGCTGCAAGCATGTTCCTAAATCCTATTATAGCGAGTGTAGTCAACGAAGTAAATTTTCCTCTTCACCTCCTACCGCACATGGGCGCAGTCATTGCATTTTTATGCATCCCAGGTAATTTCTGCAGTTTCATTTACACTAAAGTCTCAAACTAAGTGGCCTTTATGGAAATTATGTCAATTACTCATAACTGTTCCGAAAACGTTGTTGATAAAGTGTAATAAATGATTGTGATTTACGAACTCGAATCGTCTACACCTCGATGGAATGTGTGTGGGCCTGTCAAACACACTTCTGAGGCTGGAAATAGGTTTCCGCGGAATAGAAAAACTTTACAGGTGTGAGGGTAACTTAAATAAACATCGCAAAGTATGTTACATTTGTTGCGCATGTTGCATGATACCTGAATTAATGTCTTCAGTCATCATTAACAAGGTCGTTCATGGAAGCCTTCCAGATTGCAACTCACGCTATATCCCTACGAGGCCCTCAACGGCCATGCTGCCAATGTACTTGGACACTATAATTAAATTTGTGGAACAGTGTCTAACATAAAGGTAGAGTATACGACAGATGAGCTCGTTCACCCGTTCAAGATACGACGGCTTGCTCCTCTAGACTAGTTTAGCAAAGGGCCGCTAGAGGGACGAAGCAATAAGGTGCTACTGCCTGATCCACCGACGTTATTATCGATACTTTGTAATGCTGATGCTCGCATCTTAGGCTATGCCTACAACATATTAGCAAGCGCAAGCAAGCTTTTATGGTACATATATATGAACTGTGTTCTTACCATCGTGGAAAGTGCATACATGTAGTGTTGATTACAAATCACGAACCACCTTTCTCGAAAGAAAGAACGCCCGAGATTTTCGCCGTGGGGAGCGCCATTGCGCAAACGCAATTTTTTATGCAGCCCGGGAAATTTCCAGTTTTATTTTCACCAAAGTCTCAAACTTGGGGCATTATGGAAATTATGTCAATGATACATGTCTATTCAGAAAACGTGGTCGATGAAGTGTGATAAAATGATAACGATTCACGAACTCGCATTCTTCAAACCTCGCTGGAATCTGGGCCTGGCAGTGGCAAACACGCTTAAGTTCTCGGGCAGCACATGAGCACATGAGTTTCCGAAGGCTGCAAACAGTGTACAGGTGTGAGGGTGACCTAAATAAATATCACGAAGTATGTAACATTTGTTGCGCATGTTGCGTCTTACCTTAATCCAGATCGCAACTCACATTATATCCCTTAAGCTTAACGGCCCCAAAACGACCAGTTGCCAGCTCAGCTTTGGTGTTGGCGGATCGCCCATCCGCACTCTGCGCTGCGCACGATTTCAAAAAGTTGCTCATTAATACTGAATTCACTGCATATGAGAAGCCAAATTTTAGTAAACCTCAAGAGCAAACAGTTAACTCTGTACTCTGTTTGTGTTTACTTAATAAAATTGCTTCCTTAGGATAGATTTCAGAAGAACCTAAGCCTAGGACGTGTCCCTGTCTGGAGGGCTGCAGGAACGACCGCCCAGACAGGCTGGGGTTTCCCGGCGAATGTTGTCAAGCGGACCGCAGACACTACACAAGAAAAAAAAATGTTATTGCTTTCCGGGGGTGTGGCGGTGCTATAAATAGCCGGTCGTCTTTTTGCTCAGATTCGTTGATAGTTAATACTAAAAGTTGGTGTATCTTTTGAAAGCAGTTATTATTTACAGGGGGTGTCTAGCGTCTTCATGATAATTTTTTAATAAAGGAAATCGGTCCCTGAACTTGTTAAGTTTCGATTTACCAAGCTAGGCCTACATATTGCATTCACGATCATATTCCAAACTAACGCTTACTGTAATTAATTGTGGTGACACTTTACACTTTTCGTGGAAGATAAGAAGTGTGTTTTTATACCTTCCATAGTAAGCATATACCTCATTTAAAACATTGGGGTGACCACCAATGCCAACGTCATAGGCCTATATGCGATTGCGAGAGGCCTTCCATCTGGATTAACGTATTCCACCACATGAAATATATGCACTTCAAGGAGTAATGAAATTATATATTAAAAATCTCGATTATGTTTTTCTTAAAGTTTTCACTGTTCAAAGAGAAACGATAAAAACTCTCTCAGTTCACAGTGCGTAATATTGACGAACACGCATCACTAAAATCCCCTTCCTAGGCCTATATCGTGCGGCCCTCTCTCCATCAGGTCACAGGTCAGCTCTAGCGGACGACATTACAGTTTACACTGCAATCACTTCCTGAGAGTGGAATTACCTTCTTTCCCACCGTAAAAGCAGTGTCAAGTCGTTACCAGAGTGGAAGGTTGCAAAGTGAAATTCACATTCAAGTAGGACAAAGGGTGCTTGTCTCAGTTAACTGTTGTGAAGGGAGATGGCGGTTGCTGGAAACCTACCATTCTGCAGTTAATATGTTCCTATTTTTGTTGACCTAAAAATATCCAAATAGTACTCCCCAATTGATTGTCCCCACGCTGTGTTGAATTGCAATTAATAAGCTATTACAGCAGTATAGACCTACATGAAGTAGAAGTCAATAATTTTGTGCCATGCACTCATTTCATGATATATTAACATCAGTTGTAAATACAGCCCTGATTATCATTCATGTTCATTGGGTTGGTATGGGAGCATGAGCTTTGGTATTTCAGAGCAAAGTTGACCCAAAATGAGGCTAAAATCAGCACATGGGGGCTTTTTCCTTATATAATCAATTAGGTGTGAGCAGCCACAAGTTCCTAATTATAAATTCGTAGATATCCCCTAAAAATGGTCACTAGGCATTCAGTTCCTGTACAGCCACTGCGAGAACAGGATTCTCACAGACTCATCATAAATATCAACCTGAAGATGGATGCCACAAGGTTGATATTTATGACTTTATAATTAGGAGTCTGTTAGTCTTGTCATCTGATTTGCCGTACAGGAACTGAATGCCTAGTAACTAGGGCTGATAAGATTATCAGCCTGGCTCTATTTTGTCCAAATTTAAATGTATTGAGCGACATCTGGGTGAGGCTGGCTACCCTGAGGATCTGCATTCTGTAGGCCTCTTATTTAATTGTAATGGAAATATAAAGCTTATCATATGGTTGTAGCTGTATTATACCTGCATCAGTCCCTCGCATCCGTATCGTCACGATACGGGTGCTCGGGGGCTGATACAGGGGGTGATACAGCTACAACCATGTGATAACCTAGAATAGTACTAAAAACCAAATATCACTATGTCTCACTTAATTTATCACCCATATTCCAGAACTAATATAACCATATCCATTACTTTCTCATTGATATTTTAGTATTTTCTACAACTATATCAAATTTGCAAAGTGTATTTTCTTGCAATTTTGTAATTCTTCAAATCGTTGAAGAACATCATATAGTCCAAGACTGATTGACAAATCAAGTGTGACAACTTTCACTATACTTTTATTTTCCACAAATTGATTCTTATACAGCTGTGATATTTTTAACATGGGTGTGTGTGCATGTTTCAACCATAAATTACAGACATGCAGATATCTCTTGGCATACAGTTTGGCCCATTTACCGGTCATTGCTGGTAAGAAAAATATGACCAGAGGCATATATTTTTACCATCTATGTTGAAAAAAAGATAGTTATTTTCCGTGTTGCAGGTGATGTAAATTGTTTTTTTAGGGCAGTTGGTATTTTTCTTTTGTTCCAAATGGGAGCACTATATTCAATACTTTGTTTCAAAACTTGTCATGAGAAGTCACAGAGACACCTGCTCTGTGTACATGATCAATTTTGATCATCACTTGCAACACGTCACAATTACCAGTTGGGGATCGGATGTAAAATGATATGTCATTGCAACATGATTGTGCCCAGTGTATGTGTTTTGTCAATGTGCCACTTTGCCAGCTGAAGTCTTGGGTGAGCAAGAGTAACTGAAAAGATGATAAAAAAGTCAGTCATGATGATGATGGGGACAATGATGGTCATATTGATGGTAATGTGGATGACGATGCTGACAAAAATCATGATGAAGGTTATGGTGATGATGGTGACAGTGGTCGTGGTGACAAAAGAAAAGTGATGAAAGCCATAGCGATGACAATGATGATGATGATGATGATGATGATGATGATGATGATGATGGTGACAAAAACGTGAAGGTCATGGCGATGATAACGATAACGGTCATGGTGATGATGACAATGATAGTCAGAGTGATGATTGTAACAATGTAAATTGTGATTATGGTGATGATTACAGAGACAAAAACAAAAAAACCTACATTCCGATAATATCACTCTGTTTAAAAATTGCATAGCACCTGAATCTGCAAATCACTGAAAGCCAGCTGCAAAACGTTAGAACACTCAACATGTTGGTTTAAGCATATTACTTTATTCCGAAGCAATTAGGAAGAAGGACAGAGCCCTACACAAATCCTTCTTGCAAAGAAAAGACAAGAGCACAGGACATACGGCACGTACATTCCAAATTTACGCCTCTCGTCTCGTCAGGGGACTCAACGAGGGGCGAACGGAGGAGTCAATAAGAAGGGAGACACCACTATAAAACAGAGCACAGGCAGAGGGGCCGTGATGCGATAATCATAGACAGTGCACTAAGTTATTGTTTCACCTTGAAAGCGTTGAGTTTTTTCAATATAATCTTGAACTGATGGAAAGAAACGGATGTTTTCCTGTAGAGAACATTGATCATGACCATACAAAACAGTACGAATTGCTACCGAACGCATGGAAGTGTATAATGACATATCGTGGCCAGGTTAAGAAATAATGTCAAACGCTTTCGGTGGTGGCGCCGCATGTGCAGCTTGCAGATTCGACAACGTCAATCTTACCCAAGTGTTCGTTCGCAACTGATTGCAGCCCATACGCAGACGGGAATGCAAAATGGACAAGTAGCTCTTACCAATATTTAAAAGTTTTGGATGTACTGCACAACATATTTCCGGATTAAAAATTCTCTGTTTGAATTGCGACAGGGTCGGTAAGTTCCTAGTATCTAACGGGAGTAAGTTCTATAAAGTAATAGCAGATGGAAAGAATGATTTCTCAAAAAGGACTGTTGAAAGATGGCATGTCAGAATGTCTACTAGAATCTGAACGTCATCTGGTGTTTGGACGACGGTTTTAATCCACTAATGGAGCGTTGGGTAAGGCAGCATACAAATAACTGGGCGTAAGTTTATGAACTATTTTATACATTGTTATGCATTTAGATCTTTCCTTTCGCTTTGACAGTGGCTCTCAGCCAGTTTGTTTGTACAGTTTAGCCTTTGGGGTGGTTGTTATAGCACCTGTCACAATTCGGGCTGCAGTCAGCTGAATGTCTTCAAGTTCTTTATCATATTGGGTGCACCCATCCCAGACCACGCCGCCATATTCCATAATAGGACGGACGAAAGATTTGTAAATTATTTCCAAGATTTCACAACCAAGACGGTACTGGATAGATTTCATGATGTTTAACTGTTTGGATTCCTTGAGTGCAATTTGCTTTATGTGAGAACTCCATTTAAGGTCTGATCTTAACGTAAGCCATAAGTGCTTATGTTCGGGAACATTTTCCAGTTGGTGACCTTGAAAAGTGAGAGGAGGGTGATCAGGGGTGTTTTTCTTCAGAGAAATAAGCGTCGTGTTGGTCTTCAGTGCATTAAAGGAGACAATCCACTCCTTGGACCATTCATCATGGGAGGTGAGGTCACAGTTCAAGACCGCAGCAGCATTGACTGGATCATCGACAGTAAGATAAAGTGATGTGTAATCAGCAAATAGTTTAACATTAGAGTTTACCACATTAACTATATCATTGATGTAAATTAGAAATAGTAGAAGGCCAAGTTCAGACCCTTGAGGCACACCGGCCGTGATGGTGCCCCATTTGGAAGACTGCCCATTAAGAACTCCGTGTTGCCTGCGATCGACATTAAGGTGGTAGCCAATTCATGCCAAAAGGTTGTCTGTGATACTTTTCCCTTATTTATGTAGGAGACCTTTGTGCAAAACTTTGTCGAACGCTTTGCTCATATCGAGGAAGACAACTCTTACTTCTTTTTCTTCATCAATGGCTATGCATAGTTCGTGATATGAAGAAAGTAGTTGGTTGACTGTAGAGTCACCCGGTATAAACCCGGACTGGTTTGCAGAAATAACCATATTGTCCCGAAAAAAAAAGTTCAATGCATGTTTAAATACTACTCTTTCCATTACTTTCCCTGTGCAGCTGAAAAGAGATACAGGACGGTAATTGTTGCACAGGTAAGCATCGCCCTTTTTATGCAGGGATGTAACGTGCGCCTCTTTCCAGATAGACGGAAAATGACTTTGGTTAAGGGATAGGTTGAGTAATTTCGTGAGGGGTTTATAAATTTAAGAGCGGTTTCTTTCAGAAGTCTAATGCTCAATATCTATCTATCTATCTATCTATCTATCTATCTATCTATCTATCTATCTATCTATCTATCTATCTATCTGTCTGTCTGTCTGTCTGTCTGTCTGTCTGTCTGTCTGTCTGTCTATATGAGACAAAGTAAATTATTTTTCAGCCTCAGGGACTTTTGTTTTTGTTTTTTTGTTTTTTTTCTTTTTAGTCATTTAACCAAATGCTAATGTTTTTTGAGTTCCCTAAACATATTCTGAAAGGGCTAATTTATTTTTTCATGTATTGCATAAGGGTCTTTTCGGATTCTGCAGCAATTACAGTTTTACTTCCCCATTTAGCTACAATTTTTTAAGGCTTAGGTCTGTCCATGTGTTGGTATTGTTATAGTATAATAATTATTTAAGAATGATATAATAATAATAATAATAATAATAATAATAATAATAATAATAATAATAATGATAATGATAATGATAATGATAATGATAATGATAATGATAATAATAATAATAATAATAATAATAATAATAATAATAATAATTATTATTATTATTATTATAAATGTATATATGTACATACACATATATACATATGATACACACAAACACACACATATAAATATATATATATATATATATATATATTATATATATACCATAAGGACTAAAGCTGCGTTCGCTTTTTACGTTGCTAGCAGTCAACATAATAATAATAATAATAATAATAATAATAATAATAATAATAATAATAATAATAATAATAATAATAATAATAATAATAATAATAATAATAATAATAATAATAATAATAATGCGGTCCAGTCAGCAGTAAAGATCTGTGTATGATAACTGGTACTGCACACACCTGTGCTTCTTCATGCGAGGCTGTTGAAAGTGGTGGCGATGTACTATTAGGAGACATACCCATACACCGGAAAGCATATTTTCCTTTAGTTTTAGTTTGTGCCTTCCACAACAAAGCTTTACAGAGACATACGTGAAACCTAAACAACATCCAATAATTTAGATAGCAACTAAAATGCTGATGAGAATACAGACGTACACGGTTTGTACTGGACGTCGATATTGCCACTACTTTTCCGTTTTTCTGTTTAACCGCGTCCTGTTTTCTGTGGTTCGGCAAATAATAGTAACTGGGTCAGTTGCACAGTGGCAAGACATGGTGATTTTTGAACGTGATTTGTTGTCGCAGTCATGTAGTTTAATTAGCTGTTTTCAGGGCATTACACGAATTGTGCCTCAAAGTACACTGAATTTGCAAGGTTGCAAAACTTGCAGTCCAACCAAATATACCTGCCTCTCTAGCAATGGCCTGGGCAACGATAACACTGGGTTTCACCTTCCTGTACGTATGCCTGTTGCAAGGAGCGGTCCAGGAACAGAGTGCTGACATTGTGTACATACAAGGGGATCGAGCATTATTTACAGTGAGCGACAAATTCCTGAGCCTGGGAATGGACTCAAACCTGATCCGTAATAGGTGGGAAACATTCGATTTCGATGCTCCACGTCTAATAACACTGGCAAAGGGTTTGTCCCCAGCTATTCTCAGACTGTCTGGGACAGATGGAGATCGTATGTTTTTTTCACCGACAGGTGAATCAACTTTACGTTTCAAGTCAAGTAAGCGTACTGTCGTCGGAGATCGCTTCTTTCCAATCACAAATTTCACAATGTCCGGTGCTGACTGGGATGGAATAAATCGGTTTGTCAAAGCCGCAGGATGGACTATAATCTTTGGTTTAAATGCGCAAATTAGAAAAGGAACTCAGTGGGACCCAAGCAACGCAATTTTGCTGTTGGAATACAGCATTCAAAAGGGATATACAAAAATGGGATTTGAATTGGGAAATGAACCTGACTTATACCCCGGAGCGCCCTATTTTGTACCCATCACGCCAGGTCAACTTGGGAAAGACGTGCAGCTGTTAAAGACTGTATTATCAAGTAGCAAGTATAGACATTACTATGGAAATGCAACGATTGTTGGTCCAGATATAGCCGGGGCTAAATTGTCAAATCTTTTCGTTGCTGAATTCGTTAAAGTGGCCGGTGACGTAATACAAGCAGTCACTTGGCATCAATATTATGGCGGTGGGGAACTCCGCAATGTTACCCAGTACATGGATCCCGATTTGTTGGATTCCTATATTCAAAGAGTTGAATCGATTCGAAAAGTTGTTCGGTCTAGCCCTTATCCGAAGTTGAAAATCTGGCAAGGTGAAACTTCCACAACCTACGGTCCTCCAGGAACAAATATTGACATGACATACGTGGCTGGGTTTATGTTGATTGATAAACTAGGGCTTTCTGCGCGATTGGAGTTAGAGCTTGTGGTCCGACAAACATTTTATGGCTTTTGGTTTGCCTTAGTTGATGATAATTGGTTTCCCACACCGGGGTACTGGATATCTTTATTGTATAAACGCCTAGTAGGTCGCACTGTGTTATATGTTGACAGTAGTTTTCAGGGAGATAAGCGTAAACGTTTACGTTTGTACGCGCACTGTACAGCATCAGTCGCCGGATACAGCAAGGGGGCTGTCACATTATACGGGATGAACTTGTTGGACGTAGCGGTCAGCCTTACGTTGGCACATGCTGCATCAGTTGATGAGTATCTTTTGACTCCAGGTGATTCTGCAGGCTTGATATCTCGCTTTATTAAACTCAATGGCGTACAACTTTTGATGAAAAGTGAAACCCAATTGCCAACTCTGAGTGCTCGCAAACTGCTGCCCAATCAACAGATTACAGTCCCTGCAAAGTCTATGTGGTTTTATGTTCTTACCGATTTGAAAGCGCCTGTGTGCCACTGACACCAACAGTATAAACGTCTAATATTTTAAACTGTTGGCAGGACTTCTAATGACAGAACCTTCCCCACTGGAAAGGGAGAAGTCATTCTCTGTGTTTGATCATAACTTCCCCAAATCAAAACATCTATAGGCGTACTTGGCTGAATGAAATGTATAAGATATCAATAGCTCTGTGTGAATATTTAAATAAATAAGTCTCCCAAGATTTAGCAAGCCCATGTCATCTGCTGTAGCCCTATATGATAGTGCACAAGCTAGAAATAAGGAGACAAAAAACACCCATGTCTATATGTCAGGAACAGTATTAGACTAAAACTATTATAAATAAATAAACTATAAGGTTTAAATTGTTAGCACTATTGTGTAAAGTAATAAACTTTAAGGCCAAAGTCACATATTTCATTTGTGTCGCATTATGTTTGTATAATACGTGTACATGTTACAATATACATGTATTCGTACATGTACTGATTCTCTCTTTTTTTTTAAGTTGGTGATCGTCATACATTCCCCGGCAAACTAATCTTGCCTATAAGTCTACATGAATAGAATTCTATGAAGGAATGAAATAGTTGGATATGCTGAACATTTTGGTCTGGTTTGACATTTTACGTTTGTGAAACGAATAAAGTTCAATGCCATAAGTTTATCCTGTGTTGATACACTGTATTATCCGGGTTGTGAAAACATAAGGACAGAAGAGATTTGAACTTCTAAATCGATTCACTTCTCCAATATAAGTGTAAACCATCAATGCATTTTTCGATTTATCATCGCATATTTGTCTTTTCTGTGCGCGTAATAAAACCTGTTCAATGGATGTATTTTTGTGCACATATATAAAATGTAAAAATGTAAAGTATATAGAGGTACCGTATGCGGACCTGTGGCAACAGCCAGTCACCAGGTGCCCGTCTTCTGCATCTCCTGCGACTTTAATAATTTTAAAATGAAAAGTTACATGTGACAGGTTGGTTCTATCTTTCTGGCAATTTTAAAGCTATCCCCAATTACTTTTGTTATGAAAAAAAAAAACCTCTACATGTCAATGACGCTGGACAACCACGTCTTCCAGTTTTCACCATCAAGAATATCAATTATGTTGAACAATATGGCTCAAGAGGCTTGTCATGAAGAAACAGGTCGACCTCGGTCAGAGGTGGGTCCTCCCTTTTGACATTTTCATAGTTGTTTTCTTCTTGTAGCGTCAAGTTTAGTATGGCCATATAGGTACATACTAATGCCATACAACTGTATTTTATAATTCGTACAGTCATATAGATACGAACTAAGCTGAAAAATTTGGTTCTGGTGTCTTGCATGATAGACTGCATAGGCCTACTTAAAAGTGGAAACAAATACAATGTAGTTCAATGGCTATGGTGAGCAAGGAGCCCAGATGTGAGCCACCAAGAATATGCATTACTTGGTTGTCAGCCAATGTGAGCCACCAAGAATATGCAGTACTTGGTTGTCAGCCAATAAGCAGTTGCAAGAGTCCATACATGGGTCATACATAATGCTAGTGCATGACACGAGTCCTGTTAATATCGACGAACAACAGAGTTTTAATGAAATGACCATTATTTAGGCAGAAGTAGATTTTGAAATTATACATATATTTATTTCAAAATATGTAGGTCAAGAGACTTGAGGCATATCCCGATATCTGTCGAGTGAGCCGCCATGCAAATGACATCCTTGTCAGATGGGAGGGAAATGGAACACATGAAAAATACAGGTGAAAAAAATACTCATTTAATCCATGGCACAACCAGCAGAATGGTTCTCTTCCTTTTTTGACAGATACAAACCCATAGAAGCTGACCAAAGTCACTGTCTGTAGAAAATACTGATAAGGATTAGAAGGGTGAAAACTAAACAAGGCGCCCGACATGCTGCTTTTCTGTTTTAAACACCTTCTGTTGCTCCGACACAGATAATCCCTTTACCGAAAGACTTATCACAATCCACTCTCTAGATTGATCCTGTCACCTGCCTAATAATCAGAGATAGCCAGCTGGCTTCTGAAGTCAATGTGTTCAGAGATAAAAATCATTTTTTGTCCCATTCTGGAATCTCTTCTCTTGTCCTTTTGTTTCTTTTGTATCTTTCATAATTTCCCAAAGTGACTGAAAAAATAGCATACGGTTTTACACAGCAAGAGTTTGATTAGTCGTGAAAATGCAAATATTTACCTTTTAATGCACTTGTCTTTTGTTCCGTTTTTTCCAGAAAATAAAATTTATTACCAACTTAAACATAAAATGTGTGGTGGTGGTGCTTTGATGTGAAATATTTGTCCTATGCCAAACTAGCTTGAAATTATACATAATGCTTGCAACAATGATATAAGTGATTTTACACACACACAGGGCAATGTTCTAAAGCACTAACGCTGCAGGTTCTTCACAAAAACGTCAAGCTGTAGAGCCATACAATCATCAAGTGCTCATAAATGTGATTAACAGTCGTGCATTGTCATTGATAAATGTGATGAACAGTCGTGCATGGTTATTAACTTGATGATAAAAATTAACTAAATCAGTGTAAGTTATCTTACAAAAGTGATAGCACTGGATGATTTTTTGATGACAATCACAGGTACAGTCGTCATGATTAAAAATAATAAACAATCTTTTTCAAGAAATAGAGGATTAAATGTGGAATAAAAGGACTGAAAATGTTTAATGTCATAATCAAAAATAATAACAATCATATCTCAAGAAATATAAGATTAAATGGGAAATAAAAGGAAATAAAAATGTTCATTGAAAAACATTGTAAACCAGTTGTACAACGTGTATCCAGCTTACAGAGCATCTGTCCTTCACAGTTAGAGGGCAAACTCTCCAAACGTGATACAAAGCATAAGACAAGTTCATGTCTCAGGCTGACATGTAAAACTTTTTGGCAAACACACACAAAGTCACATTAACTTCCTTTCATATGCCCATCTGAAATGTCAGAGTTCGGCCATTTAAATATTTGCTTTATTTCCTATTAGAGAAACTGGATGCAGGTGGTCACATGACGAAGTATGGCTGGTATAAATACCTGAAGGGGTGGCTGTTCTTTAGCCAGCCTGGGGTTATATAACGGTGAAAAGATTGTATTGCAAGGCTCGTGAATACAAGATTTTATTATCTTACAACCTCATGTTTGCTCTGCTCTCTGATTGGTTTTGTTTTATTTGGTTATTTGGCCCCTAAAGTATTCATTTTTCATTTTCTTAATTTCTCACATCCTTTATATTCTGTTTTTAGCATTTGTAGATTACAACTGATCTCACTCATAAGTTGTATTGCATTTATTTATAATCCAACCATAAACTTCTATTTTATGATCTCTTTGAAACTCATAATCAATGTTATGGCCTTTCCTGGATCCTCTCATCAAAATCTACGCCAAGCGACGGCTAACGTGATAACTCAATTTGACATTCAGCCATAAGACAGTTGTGGTTATTTTATATTCTTGAAGAGTAAATGACAACATCTTCAGTAAAGTCTCCACTGTGATTGAAAGCGTTGCTATATCAGTGTTTACCTCCCGGCGCCAAATGTACCGGGGGCGGTGATAGCTTGGTTTTCGGGCCTCTCCGTCCGTCCGTGTATATGATGACTTTTCATGCACGATAATTCAAGACAGTACAGGGTAAGCCATGATCACAAAACATCATAGTTGGTCACCCTCCTAAAAGTTTCCAGTCGAACTCTAAGACAAAACCCTCATCTGAATTTCAAGGTCACCAGGACTAAATTTCATTGACCTTATTGCACATTATATTTGAAGAACCGCATTAACTAGGATCACAAAACTGTTATAGTCGATCGGCCTTGTAAACGTCGACTCAAGTTCGAAGAGCAATTCATGAGCTTGACCCAGTTTTACTTTTAGGGTCCACAGTATCAATCAATGAATTTCTTATGGGCGATATCAGAAGAGCCCGATGAGCTAGGGTCACAAAACTTATCACAGTTGATCACCCTTGTAAGAGTCGATGTGTCTCAAGAACCGGATAAATCAGGGTCATTATACGTTTGAAGTTGATCATACCTGCATAAGAGACTGTGTCAAATGTGAAGGGCAGTGACCTTGACTCAGTTTGAAAGAGTCGGTTATCAAAATGGAGCGGGCGGTTGAGGGGTTTAGAGGCACCAGTGATTGCCGTCATATTTGGATATTTATGTCTGGGTGCCAACCCAGACATATTCATTCTTTCTTTCTTTTTCTTTCTTTCTTTCTTTCTTTCTTTCTTTCTTTCTTTCTTTCTTTCTTTCTTTCTTTCTTTCTTTCTTTCTTTCTTTCTTCCTTTCTTTCTTTCTCTCTCTCTTTCTTCCTTCCTTCCTTCCTTTCTTTCTTTCTTTCTTTCTTTCTTTCTTTCTTTCTTTCTTTCTTTCTTTCTTTCTTTATTTCTTTCTTTCTTTCTTTCTTTCTTTCTTTCTTTCTTTCTTTCTTTCTTTCTTTCTTTCTTTCTTTCTTTCTTTCTTTCTTTCTTTCTTTCTTTCTTTCTTTCTTTCTTTCCGCCAAATTTGTCCGGAGCTTTTCTCGGACACCGTGCAAGCTACACTGTTTCAATTTGGCATGGCTATACACCCAGTAGGGAAGTTGTCTCTCTGATTTGGAATAGTCATGATGTTCAAAATTAGCTAATTAGGGGCAATTAAAATTTTAAAAGCTCCGTATCTTCAAAATATTATAGATAGATACAAAATTCAAAGTTCAGCATATAGGTTTGTGATATCTGCCAATCCAATGGACAGTAAACAAAAGTTGTGAAATTTTAAATTATGCTAATTAAGGCACTTTGAATATTTAAATCTTGAATATCTTCAAAACTATAATAGATAGAGATGCCATTCCAAATTCCATATATGGGTTTGTGATAGAGGTGCATCCAGTGAACCAAACTTGTAGGATTGAATTTATGCAACTTAGATGATTACCTAAAATTTAAATCTTGAATATCTTCAAAAATATTATAGATAGAGATGCAATTTTAACTTCCGCATATAGGTTTCTGCTACAGGCGCATCCAATAAATCATGAACCAAAATTGTAAGATTTGAATTAATGCAAATTAGGTGAATACACAAAATTTAAATTTTGAATATCTTCAAAATTATTATCGATAGAAATGCCATGCCAACTTCGATATATAGGTTTGTGCTATAGGCGCATCCGATGAACCATCTGGTGTTGTCTTTTTTGATCTTGAGTGACCTTGAAAGGTCAAAGCTGGACATGTCTACCTATATCATTCTGCAACACTTTTCACCAACTTGGCCACACTGTTAGCATGCCATTACACATTTGGAGCTTTTGTCACAGCTGCATACATTGCATTGCAGTTTCTCCAGGCACCCAGACTGATTTGTTAACAAGCAAATCAAATTTTCTAGTTCAGATTGCATTCACTCGGCTTGATGCGCACATGGGTCTCACTCGTGCTCCCGCAAGTGAATAGTTGCGTAACAGATTCCTGGTCATTTTTAGTTATGTAACTCGAACTTGCTTGTGAGAAACTGGGCAAAGAGAACTCCCCTTTGGGATTTTTAGATGTTAAACAAGTGCCTCCGGCTGTGCCCATGTAACAAATTAAACTGACGCCAAAAGAGGTAATGTGTAAAAGGGGAAAGAACATCGATTTTACACATGTTTCAACATATGTACTAGTTGCGTCTGACAAAAATCTATATGTGGTTCCGGTAATCTGACACGTTTGTAGAACCTACTCAAAAGGCCCAACCTTAAAATTAATGGAACAACCCCCCCCCCCCAAAAAAAAACAAACCAGGATTTCCAAGCCGCGCTTCCATAGTAAAAATTGATCGCCCCAGGCCAGTGCTAGAAACTCAGTCAGAGCCCCAAGTGGCCCCCAAAAATACATATTTTTTTCATTGATCCAAATGAGACACAAGTGGCCCAAATTGCCAAAGCGAGCGCCGAAGGTATGTTTCGTGTGTGTGTGTTTGGGGGGGGGGGGTGTCTGGGGGCATACCCCTATCCCCCACCCTCCGAAAATGTCGAATTTGAGCATGCGAAATGGTGCTATCTGGTGAGTTTCGCATGGAAAATATTGCCTTGACATGGTTTACGAAATCACAACATTTTAGCCATTATTGTACTGATTTGGCTATTTTCCCACAGATTGTACAAAAATCTTATGGAGATTAGCAAAAATTAGTAAAAAATAAATTCAAAAAAAGACCGTTGCTATGTTATCAATCAAGATAAGACATTTTTTGTATTTATACATGTAACGCTTTAGAGAATTTCTGCACATATATTTATTATGTTTATTAATTCGGGGGAAATTAAAAGATAAATTATCCTGCAATTAGTTGTGTATTTCTGCTACACAAGCAAGAGGAAAAAAAAATTAAGATAATGACTAGGCCTAAATGTACTAAACTTCCATCACTGAGTATTGATTGGTTGATAATATTTTATTCATGTGCATGAAAACTGCACAATACGGGATATGCATAGTCCAATGCGCATGCCTCAACTAAATGTCGGTCGCGCAAAGCATGTTTGCCCCAGTAGTTCAGTCACAGTGAGGGCAGTATGGCCAACATGCAAATCTCGACCGGTACACTTGGACCCAACTTCAATACCAAGAGCTATTTTACTGCGTCCAGTAATATGATGAAAAAAAACAACATTAAGCCCTGTTTGCTTGACAAAAATATGTTTCATTTGCTGAAAATTAGCACTTGTTCCTTCACAAGTAAGCCTATCATTATTATTAAGACACTATCATTTATAAACTAGGCCTATACATCATCTGCGTACGATCACCTTTGCAGTATTTACCTCTTCTTAATCTTATTAAAACGGCTTTAATCTTTTGCTACGCTGTATTAACCTCAAAATAAAGTTTATTTGAAAAAAATCTACCAAGCTGTAGGGAAGTTCTGATCAGATTCATGACGCCAAAAATGCTTGCTGCCGGACAGCGGCCATGTGTAGTTCATGCATTCGATCGTAGATCGATCGTGCACAACCTGCGCGAAACCTCATTGATATTATTTAAATCATTGTAGTTGAGCTCAGTATTCGCATTGTGTGCAAGTTAACCTTTAATTTGCTCTTTATTTAAAAGAAGTTAACCAACACGTTAAAAAATATAATCAAGTGAAACAATTATACATAACACGGTAAACTGGAATGGTTGACTGCAGGACGCCACCTTCGACCGCCAATCGCATTAGTAGCGCACTGTCTATTTCCTCAGCTAGGCATATCGGTGGTTTCCTAGAGGTTTTAAAGAAAAACGTATCATATCATATATTGTTGGAAACGTCTACTAATGGCCAATACAAAAGCGGCACTTTTTTGTATCTTGCATATTTTAGAATTTACGGAACATCATAACTTTTGTGAAAAATGTCATTTTCATGAAGAACTGACTGATTCAATCATGCTCGCGATTGTGCACAACCTGCATACAAATCTCACTGGCAATATTTTATACACTGTATTGAAACTTACATATTTGTATTTTGTGTTATATAGGCTTTCTTCTGATCTTTATTTGAAAGAAATTGACTAACTCGTTTAAAAGTTACGATCTAATAATACACGGTAAATAAAGTTCAATGGTTCACGTGAGAAGTATTTATCTTCCGGCGATCGTATCCAGACGTGAACATAGCCTTTGGTAGACATGTGACAATAATGATCTCAGTGTTGAAGAAAAATATGTATTATTATATATCAATGGAAAGGCCTATTACTGAGCAATATAAAGATTGTATTTTATTTCAGTAACTTACAAATTTTAAGATTTACAGAAGATCAAATCTTTGTAAAAAATTCCAGTTGCTAGTGGTTTCTGTAGAAACTTCTTGTGACAGGTCAGCTTATGGAGTGTAGAGAGTTCGGACTATGGAGTAGGGTAATGACTACCTGGAAGTTGTTCTGGACCAGAACACACAAATACAGTAAGTTCCAAACGTCGTATTACTGGAACTCTAGGCTTTCAAACTTTCAGTTCTCGCTGGGGAAAGATCTTTGGAATTGTATTAATAATAGTTTCTTTTCACCTGGGAAATATGCACTGCAGACATGGTGGCCCATCGTTGGTACAAATTTACTGAAACAGCCTTTGTTACCGGCTCTAGAAATATTTATTAACCACGTATCTCAGAGTTCTTTGTTTTTAGGTAGGTTGTAGAACCTGTAATTCTTAATCCCTAGATGAATTATTATAGCATCCAGGTACACAGCAGGTAAATCCAGGCATTTTGATATCTTTCTCGTGATGACCCTGATCGCATTAACCCTTGTTTTGATGAATTAAAAGATAGATCTAAATCAATAAATTAATGTATAAATAAATGAATATAAGCACCAAAGGCATAATTTTCATAACACTAAGATACTGAAATTATAAATGGATAAAGTAGCCCCTCTCCAGTACTCTTATCTCAAGCATGAAGAATGATTTTCCGTATTTTTAGAAAATGCTATTACATTCACTCTCTTTGATATAACCTGGCAGATTCTGCATGGTATAATCATGGCACAGTAGTACCTGTAATTACCAACTCAAATCGCCGGGATTGGGCGACCACTTGGTCAAAACGACCAGTTTTCCTCGACACGGGCGCTTTTACAATGTTGAATGACCTGATGCGAACGACCACAGTGCTGTCCTACTGGAAATCTCTGCAGCAAAATTTAGATTTCCTGGAGCATTTCTTCAACTTCTTCACATGAGAAACACTTATTTTGGATAAATTCTGTAGCATATTTCAAGAACTGTAAAGCAAAATTTTGCTACAATGTGCCACTTGAACAACCGTGGTGCAAAAGCAACACGCGACCAACGACCACCCATAAAATAAAAAGCGGTCGTGGGCAATTGTTGCATGCAGTTGAGGTGCAATGTTAATGTGCTCTTTCGTCTATTTCTCTACTCCAGTCTGCCTCTGTTATGATTTAACTGATTATAGCCTGTGCACTAGTAAAGGCACCACCTACCAACATCTTGGCTCGTCACTGCGGTCGCTTTACCTGGAGCATTGGTTGCAGTGAATATGACACTGGGGTCGCATCTTATGAAATATTTCTGTGTGCCAAAACAGACATATCTTTCTTTCTTTCTTTCTTTCTTTTTTTTTAATTTATTTATTTATTTATTTATTTATTTATTTACAGGAAGATTTCGCCGACATGTCATATGAAAAGTATTACACGTAGAAACTCAAAACTTGACATGATTATACTTCCATACATGAAGTCTTGAGTTTTTGTAAAGAGGTTCAACAGTTTTGAAAATTATTTAAATTTGTGCCATTTAAAAATTTAAAATCTTCAATTAATATGTTAGTAATACTGCACATTTTTGTAATTTACATGTGACCTCAGAAGGTCAAAAGTCAAGGTGATTTGGACCTTTGAAATATTCACCTAGCCATAACTCGGTTAATTTATATCCATGTTGGGCTCAAATTGTAGCTATTGTAACACTACACATTATTAGGAATTTAATTGTGACCTCCAAAGGTAAAAGATATAGGTCATTTGGACCTTTGAAATTCTCATCTAGCCATAACTCGGTCAATTTTTATCCAATTTTGATCATGTTGGGCTCAAATTGTACCTGTTGTAACACTGTACATTTTTTTTGGTAATTTACATGTGACCTGTAAATGTCAAAGGTCAATATCAATTGCACCTTATAAATTTTCATTTAGCCATAACTCGGCCAATTTTTATCCAATTTGGTCATGTTTGGCTCAAATTGTACCTATTTTAACAGTCCACATTTTTGTAATTTACAAGTAACCTCGGAAGGTCAAAGATATAGGTCATTGGACCTTTGAAATTTTTATACGGCCATAACTCGGTCAAATTTTATCCAATTTTGATCATGTTGGGCTCAAATTGTAGCAATTTTAACGCTGCACATTCTTGTAGTTATATGTGACCTCTAAAGGTCAAAGGTCAATATCCTTTGGACGTTTGAAAGTTTCATCCAGTCATAACTGTAGGTATTGCAACATTGCACATTTTTGTAAAAAGCTTTAACCTCTAAAGGGCAAAGGTCAAGGTCATCTGGCCCTTTGAAAGTTTCATCTTGCCATAACTTGGTCAATTTTCATCTGATTTGGTTCATGTTGGGCTTAAATTGTGGGTATTGTAACACTGTACATTTTTGCAATTTGTATGTTAGCTTAAAAAGTCCATGTCATTTGAACTTTAAATTTTCTTCCAGCCATAAGGCTGATGGAATGTGAAGTACCAAAAGACAAAAGTTGTAACATTTAATATTTACAACTTTTGTAGGCACACAGATTTGCTTTGAAGTAAATCTTCTTTTCTAGTTTTGTCTTGTATTTACAGGTTTATTTTCGTATATAGTTGTATTTGTAGACAACTTATGGGTTCGTATACTCGGTAGTATTTTTCACTTGTTGTCATCATGCTCCACTTGTTGTAAGCGATTTGATCAATAAATATTCGGGTTCGTATTGGGTCGTTCCGTAATTAAGTTGTAAGGTAATAGAAAAGCTGGCCGACGTGTGCCGTTATTTTACAGTAAAGTCACCTTAAATAAAGCTTTTTATTTTAACACTTCTGGACGGTTAAGGTGTCTGGGCATACCTGAGACCTTCAAATCAGTGAAATTGAGCTTCTGTTACTGTTGTGATGCTGAAATCTTTATCCATGCCAAATAGTTTCACTGTAACATGTTAACTTCTATGCAAAACTTTAAGATGAAACAATGTACCTCTGTCAGTACAAGCTTCACGGAGTCAATCAGTTAATTGACTGTTAGATGTGGTCAATAATGGTGATGTTTAGATAGCCATTCACAGTCAAAGCCTCACTGGATGGGTTTTTACAGGTGAGCGGATTATTTCACAGGTGACTGATAAGACCCATCATATTATTTTTAAGTGTATATGTCAAAGTTTTGACAGAATTTAACCCTTAAAGTGCTAATCACTGCTATAGTTGCTTTTAATTACCATTGAACATATAATGCTTAAATGAATCAAATTCCTCATGAAGATACCTTTCATTCAAATACCAGCAAGCCTTGTCTGAAGCAAAAAGTAGTCTTAGTCAACAGCTCTTTAAGGGTTAAGAGATTAGCATTTATTCATCCTTATTAATGGCCTGAGCAGATGTCATTTGTTAGTAATTAAAGTCAGCAAATCTTCTTGGTTATCTTTGGTAGTGAATATCTCAGAAACAATTTTTTACAAGGCTTGGCAATTTTGAGACAGCCTCACTCAAAACTTGATGGATGAATCTTTGCGAAATTAACGGCTATGTAAAAGAGTATAATTCACGTTACCATTTCTTGTTTGGCAATATTCCAATTTTAAATGCTAATTTTTGAGCACCAAAGTGGTATAAATAATCAATGTTAATTGCATATGCTTCAAAACTCAATAACATTAAAACCGTTCCTTTAAACGGAAAAAAATATTAAAAAAATAAAAAGAATGGTTACCTAAGTTATACTATTGTCTTTACATGACCGTTGATTTCAAGCCTTTTATGCCAAAAAGTTTGTTGTCATCCTTTCTCAAAGTGTTAATCAGACCCCTTGAATAAAACGCCCCTCAAATTATACAAATTAATCTTAGAATATTTATTGTTACATGCAAAGAAACTACACATATTGACAGAAATAAAAATGTATACATCGATGGGGTTGTATCCAAAAACAGAGAAACAGTGGCAATTTTTGAACAACACTGTTATATGTACCCTAAGTAAGAGCAGACACCTTAACTTGGGCCGGGGAACAAGCATAGCTGCTGCATACAGCCCACGGTGCTGCGGTGATTTCAATCTAATATTTTGCAAGGTTCAAGGTATCCGCTCTCCGAGTTACCAGGGCAAACGGTCGTTAAAGTACTTTTAAAACATGACTTACTATCTTAACTTTAGTCTGCCCGCTCGTTTGTGTCTGAAGCAGTTATCACCGTTAGTTACAAATTCAAATGCGACACGACACGTGGTGAGCGCCATTTTGAACATTGCGCAATTAATGCTTTGGTTGCAGGACAGTCGCAGTTTTTTCTCTCTGTTCTCTTAGTATGCTAGTCTATCTGTGTTTTGACCATGCTCTACGTGTTGTAAGTGATTTGATCAATAAATATTCATATTCTTATTCGTACTGTTAAACATGACTTACTATCTTAACTTTAATCTCCCCGCTCGGTTGTGTCTGAAGAAGTTGTCACCGTAAGTTACAAATCCAAATGCGACACAACACGTGGTGAGCGCCATTTTGAACATTGCGCAATTAATGCATTGATAATTTGCGGGACAGTCGCACAAAAGAAAAATTGATTAAATCAAATTTTTTTTTGTGCGACTGTAGCCGCGATTCCCTTTGATATCCAAATCAGATTTGGATATCAAATGGAATCGCGGCTACAGCATATGTCATATCATTATTGATGGTCTGAAATACTTGCAAAATATATACTTTTGGTTTCATATATTGTTAACGTCTTACCCCCCCCCCCCCCCATCGTCCCAATGCTCCTTTACAAACTGTTGGGTGCGGAATTTACATTTTTCAAAATGACAGCCAAGCCAATTGGATATTTTGCAGAGGTAGTATCCAAAATATATGTGTGATTAGTGTTATGGGAAGGTTGATTTGTCGAATGAATGTAACGTACAATATCTACTGGAACTTTTCCAGAGTGAGCATTACCTAAAAATATAAATACATCGACATAAAGTTACCAGTCGTATGCCCCAGAATAGGTATTTTATATCAGACATTGAAGTCGCCCCCAGCTAAAAATTGAGTAGCAGCAATAGGCTGAGTGCCAAGCGTCCCACTGCGTCAAAGACGGAGCTTAGTGGAGAAAGTTGCCCTGATAGCGGATACAGGTCCAAAAGTACCGTCGGGTTATTTATATGAGTGGTAAATATGAACAAAGGCTATGCTGCAAGTCTATGGGAAATTGATAAGTGAATGGTTATGCATTATAGATTTGCATGCATGCATGTGCCAGGCCACGGCTTACATTTGATAAACGTGTAGTCAAAACATAGAGAACGAAGAAACATCGCAGCATTTCATGCCCTGCGGTGTTGTATGTACAACGTACGTCCAAGGAGCACAGTCAGGCAGTGATTGAATACATATCAACATCAGTATGCTAAAACACACTCTAAGCCTGGTCTGTAAAAGTTGTCTGTCATACATTTGTTCGTCAAAGTCGATGATACACTTGGTGTTGTTTCTAAGCTTCAACGTGCATTTGGTTCAGCGTCCATGGATTGAACAAACATTAATCAGAAACACAAGTTTGGATTCCGTAACGAATATTTGCAAAATAGATCCTGATTGAGCAAGTTATCTTCTTTGCAATCGTATAAAGATATAATTGGTGACCTCAAATTATTAGTGGCCAAATGGAATGCTACTTTAGACGGTTGGCACCCACCCAATATGCTTCTTACGCTGAACATGGAATTTTGCCGTGAAAATTTCCGATTCTAAAAGCTTTTCGCTTGAGGGCGTTGTGTGTTGGCAATCACAAAATCACTTTATGACAGGAAGCATGAATGACGTAAAATTCAAGTATCTGACTGATTTTATTGTCCTCCTAAAATTAGAAGTAAGGAATATACATAACTCTTGGCGCATATATATATATATATATATATATATATATATATATATATATATATATATATATATATATATATCTATATATATATATATATATCTATATATATATATATATATATATATATATATATATATATATATATATATATATATATATATATATATGTATATATACATATATACTGTTAAAAAAGTCTGTGCTTGTTTAATCACATTTTTAATTAATCCAAATGCACTTATATACTTATTTCGAAAATCAGATAAATTTGTTAGAAATATATGCATTTTGTACAATATGTAATTTCCTGAGTCGTAAAATCAAAATAAAGAATAACTTGTGTCGCACAAGTACACATATGTAAGTTTCGTTGTACTATGGCGGGGACTGCTGGTGCCATTAGCCAAATGCTAATGTTTGATGTAATTGGCTCAAGATATTTGCAATTGGCTAATTTATTTAACCTAATATAAGAGTTGGGAAGAATTCTGCAGTGATTACTGTTTTTCTCCGATTTGGCTACAAATTTTGAAGGCCTAGGTATTCCCTGCTATGGTTTTTATATACCAGTTGTTTGTACTCCAGGCCTACTAGTGTGACAAATTTCTTTGGAAATTGTGTTTATGTGTGGCGACGATATACACACACACACACACACATATATATATATATATGGAAATTGTGTTGACGCATGGTGACAATATATATATATATATATATATATATATATATATATATATATATATATATATATATATATATATATATATATATATATATATATTGGTAGATAGAAAGATTGAAACTTTTAAGTAAGATGGGAACTTTAGACCCTGTGTGTCGGTTTAAATATATCATACCCATATGGTCTGTGAAGCTGAGCAAGTAAAATGGTTATATATACTCATAGCACACAAAACATTAAGCATGGTAAGCTCCCTGTCCCTCATGCTATCTGTCCTCTTCTACAACCATTTCTATTTTCTCTACGCTAGAAATGATTAAAAAATCGACAACAGCAAACCAAAGCATACAATGGTTGAGTACTTGAGGAAACTACAGATAAACACATGGACTTGCTTGCGAAGGTGAAGCATTAGGACAATCAAGTAGGATAGAGAGAGGAAGGGAGTCTGCGCTTGCCTCCTTAATTAAATCTTCAGCGAATCCAATGGTGCAAAGTTATCAGATAAATTTGAGATGTTAGAAACTTTAAAAAAATATATTGCATTTATGCATTTCTACAATATGTAATTTTGTGAGTAGCAAAATCGATAAATGCATATCTGGTGTCACACAAACAGGCATATGTAATTTTCGTTGTACTATGGCGGGGACTGCTGGTGCCATTAGCCAAATGCTGGTATTTCATTAATTGGCTAAAGATATTTGCAAATGGCTAATTTATTTAACATTGTACAAGAGTTGGAAGGACTTCTGCAGTGATTACTGTTTTTCTGTGATTTGGCTACAAAATGTGATTTGGCTACAAATTTTGTAGGCCATAATATTTCCCTGCTTGGTTCTTATGTGCCAGTTGTTCTATACATCATAGACATAATACTACTGTGACAAATTTCTTTGAGAATTGTGTTCACGCATAGTGACTATATATATATTTATATATATATATATATATATATATATATATATATATATATATATATATATATATATATACATATATATATATACATATATATATATACATATATATATATATATATATCGGTTGGTAGTTAAAAAGATTAAAACTTTTAAGCAACATTGGAATCTTAGACCCTGTGTATCAATATAAATATAATATAGCTGTATAGTCCGTGAAGTTGGGCAAGTCATATGGCTATTCTCATACAACACCAACTGATAAGCATGGAAAGTTACCTGTCCCCCATGGTATCTGTCCTTCTACGACCATTTCTATTTTCTTTACGCTAGAAAACGATTTTTAAAAACAGAAAAACTAACCAAAACATGCAAAGGTTGAGTACTTGAGGAAACTATAGATATACATAATGGATGTGCGAGACATTAGGTAAATCAAGGAGGGTAGAGAGAGGAGGCTCTGCGCTTGCCTCTTCAATCACATCTTCAGTGAATCCAATTGCGCAAATACGATCGGGCGGCAGCCTGAATGCCTAGACTTCCCTCGTCTTTTCACCCTCCTGGAGAAAATATAGACAAGAACCACGACGCAACAAGTTCTACAGATTTCCGATTTGCCATAAAACGTCATCTATCGTCAACATATTATACTTTTACTACTAAAGTGGAATTGAAATATCAATATAATATGGAGAAAAAACTATGTATACTTTAATGCTGGATGCAAGTTAAGATTTCATTCGATATACCTTTGTTTAATTCCCTGTGTCCCGGATATATGCGTTGAGCAGCCTCATGGAATTTTCTATTGAAATATCCTAAATTTTTGTACTCAGTCCGCATTATCTTGTCCAACTTGTTTTTTCAAGCGTTCATCTTCATTGGCTAAAAGAAAGGCTTTATGAATATAGGCCTTCACATTCTCCAAATTTGTGGCTCGACAGGCCGGCTGTAATGATAAGAATCTCTCTATCTCTTTCTTGAGAGAGCCTGTAATTCACCTCCAAAGGCTTAGCAGATTTGGAGGTGAACAAGTGACTGGCCACACTGAGAAGCCGGGTAGGACTACATCATTGATATGGTTGGTGGACACTCTCTCAGCCTCGCCTGGCACTGCCTAGTAGCCCCAGAGGTGAACAAACCAAAGTATAAGACGTAAACTTTTGGAGGAGAATTGTTCATGTCACCACATTGATCACTGCTCTGGGCAGATCCGGCAGATATGGTAGTGTCATGTCGATTCCATCGATCCACTCCCGTACTTTGGTGGCTATCTGTCCATCGCATTTGTGAATGGTCTTTATAAGGGACTTGAGTTTCTCCGTCCGCTTGTAGTCCGAATGGCAGGCCCCCATGCCTTGGTTGAGGTCCTGCATCATCTTTGCAATGCCCTCCAACAGAAATGTGAGTTCCGGATTCATTTTGTCTGTTGTTTCCTTATTCCTGGCCCACTTGTAGGCATCTAATTCGACTTACAGTTGTGTTGATGAGGTGTTGTTCCACGCTTACAGTAATTAATTGGGGTGGCACTTGACACTTTTCGTGAAATATAAGAAGTGTATGTTTATACCATAGCAAGCATATACCTCGTTTAAAATATTGCCGTGACCACCAATGCCAACGTCACATACGCGATTGTCGAAGCTCGCTCAGGCGAGAGGCTCCCATTGGGATTAACGCATTTCACCAGATGAAATAAATGCACTTCAAGGAGTCATGAAATTATATATAAAGAAATCCCGATTATGCTTTTTCTTAAAGTTTTTACAGAGAAAAGATAAACACTCTCTCAGGTCACAGGTATTGAATATTGACGAACATGCATCACTAAAATCGCAGCACATGGGGGATTTTTCCTTGTATAACCACTAATTAGTGCCTAATTATGAATTCGTAAATATCACCCTGAAAATGGTTGCTAGGCATTTAATACCCGTATAGACAATCAGAGAACAGGATTCTCACACACACCCTAATTATAAATTCGTAAATATCAACCTAAAGATGGATGCTGCAAGGTTGATATTCATTAATTTATGATTAGGAGTCTATGAGTTCTGTTCTCTGATTTGCCGCAGAGGAACTGAATGCTTAGTAACCAGGAGTGTTAGGATTATGGGCTTGGCTCTCTTTCGTCCAAATTTAAAAGTATTGGGCGATATCTGGGTGAGGATGGCTACCCTCAGGATCTGCATTCTATAGGCGTTATTTAACCTTAATGAATAAAGGTTATCATATGGTTGTAGGTGTCTCATAACTTGTCAGTATCTCATATCCGTATCGTCACAAGACCGAAAGTCTTGTGATGATATGGGTGCTCGGGGGCTGATACAGGAGGTAGTACAGCTACAACCCTATGATAGCCTATAATAATACTGAAAACCAAATGTCACTAATGTCTCACTAACTTTTACCACCCATATTCCAGAACTAAAAGCCATACCCATTACTTTTTCATTGATATTTTTTATTTTCCACAACTTTATTAAAATTGTGAAGGATATTTTCTTGCAAGTTGTTATTCTTTAAATAATTAAAGAACATAACATAGTCCAAGACTGATTCACAAATAAAATCTGACAACTTTCACTGTTTTCAATTTAGTTTTATTTACCATAAATTGATTCTTTTATAGCTTTGACATTTTTAACATGGGTCTGTGTACATGTTTCAACCAGAAATTACAGACATGCAGGTATATCTGGTCATACAGTTTGACCCCTGTACCGGTCAGCGCTGGTAAGAAAAATATGACCAGAGGCCTATATTTTCACCATCAATGTTGAAAGAAGATACAGTAATTTTCCGCGTTGCAGTTGATGTAAATTATATTTAGGGCAGTTCGTACTTTCTTGTTTCTTGTTCCAAATGGAAGCACTACATCCAGTACTTTGTTTCAAAACCTGTCATGAGAAGTCCCCTTCTCTGCATACGTGGACAGTTTTGATCATCACTTGCAACACAGGTGGCAAAATTATAAGTTAGGGATCAGATGTAGAAATATATGTCATTGTGGCATTATTATGTCCAGTGTATGTGTTAGTCTATGGTGGAACATTTATTTAATGGAAAAAAATGTCCACTGTAAAGAACTTCCACTATCCCACCATTCCCATTTATTTCAATTGCAAACACTGAGGTACATTATCATGCTGTGTTACCCACAGCTAGCAAGTGTGCATGTTCCACTTTGCCACCTGAACTCTTGGGTGAGCAAGAGTCAACTGAAAGTAAAGATAAAACAACAATCAGTGCTGGTGATCATGATGATGATGATAGGGACAATGATTGTCATGGTGATTATAATGTGGATGTGGAAGCTGACAAAAATGATGATGAAGGTCATGGTGATGATGGTGACAACAGTCGTGGTGACAAAAAAGGGATGAAGGCCATAGCGATGACAATAATAATGGATATGGCGATATATATGATGATGATGGTCATGGTAATAGTGAAAAAAAAATTGAAGGTCATGGTGATGATGGTGAAAGAGATGGTCAGAGTGATGATGGTAACAATATTAATTGTGGTTATTGTGATGATAACAGTGGCAAAAGACCCTACACCCCACCTCATATCACTCTCTATTTAAAACAAAACAAAAAACAAAAACAAAAAAAAACAACAAAAAAAAACAAAACAAAAACAAAACAAAACAAAACAAAACAAAAACAAAAACAAAAAAAACAAACAAACAAACAAACAACCAAAAAAAAAAAACCCCGAAGAAACAAAAACAAAAAACATACAAAAAACCACCCCCACCCCCCAAAAAAAACAACAAAAAACACAGCACCTGAATCTACAAATCACTGGCAGCAGGCTGCAAAACGCCACAACACTCAACATGCTATTACTGTATGGTCATAGTATCATGCCACTTGTTTAAATTTATTACGTCCGGTTTATTACCATTTTTTTCAACATTCTTAGTAAAATGGACCAGTTAGATGCTAAGTCAACATTATATAGTATATTGCATGTTTTATATATATGTATATATATATATATATATATATATATATATATATATATATATATATATATATATATATATATATATATATATATATATATATATATATATATATATATATATATATATATATACAGAGAGACACAGAGAGACAGAGAGAGAGAGAGAGTAAATATTTTTCAGCCTCAGGGACTGCTGGTGCTATTAGTCAATGAAACAAATCCTTATGTTTCTTTGAGTTGGCTAAACAAATTCGGAAAGGGCTAATTTATTTTTTCTTGAATTATATAAGAATTTTGTCGGATTCTGCAGCAATTACAGTTTTAACTTCCCCATTTGCCTACAAATTTTTCTGGCTAAGGTCCATCCCTGTACAGGTTTGGTTATAGTATGTAATTATAAATGTGTGTTTACACGTACATATATATATATATATATATATATATATATATATATATATATATATATATATATATATATATATATACATATATATACATATATATATATATATATATATATATATATATATATATATATATATATATATATATATATATATATATATATATATATATTTGTGTCTTTTTTTTTCCAAAACCACTTCCTAGTAGTCATTACCCTATTCCGCAGTCCGAACTCTTAACTCTCCATAAGCTAACCTGTCCCTGTCTAACTTAAATATGTATAGAAGTACTTTTGTCCATAGTGCACACGTTCCTCTGTAAAATTTTGACATAGGCTGTATTAGCCCAAATGAATTAAAGGGTCTTCAGCGGGTAACTACTCAACATGTTTCGGAGGAGCCTTTATGTATATATATATATATACCATAAGGATTAAAGCTGCGCTAGCTTTTTACGGTGCTAGCCGTTCACATATATTTCATTTGATGATGATGATGATGATGATGATGATGATGATGATGATGATGATGATGATGATAATGCCAAGTCAGCAAAAAGATCTGTGTGTGATAACTGGTGCTACACACACCTGTGCTTATTCATGCGTGGCTGATGAAAGTGGTGGCGATGTATCTGGAGACATACTCACACACGGGGAGGCATATTTTCTTTTAGTTTTAGTTTGTGCCCTCCACAACAAAGCTTTACAAAGACATACATGAAACCTAAACAATATCCAATGTTTTAGATAGCAACTAAAATGCTGCTCAAAATACAGATGTACACGCTTTGACATACTGAGGTCGATGTTGCTGCTACATTTCCGTTTTTTTTCTGTTTAACCGCGCTGTATTTTCTGTGCTTCGGCAAATAATACTAACTCGGTCACATGCGCAGTGGCCAGTACCGATTTTTGTAGCTGCAGTCATGTGATTTTGTAAGCTGTTTTCAGGGCATTAACAAAGGTATACCTTAAAGTACTGTTTTAGACGCTGCTGTACAAGTCACGGAATTTGCGAGGTTCCAGTCATTCCAATTATACATGCCTCTCCAGCGATGGCCTGGCCAAAGATAACACTGGGTTTCACCTGCATGTTCGCATACCTATTGCAAGGAGCAGTCCAGGAACAAAGCGCTGACATTGTGTACATACAAGGGGATCGATCATTATTTAAAGTGAGCGACAAATTCCTGAGCCTGGGAATGGACTCAAACCTGATACGTAATAGGTGGGAAACATTCGATTTCGATGCTCCACGTCTAATAACACTGGCAAAGGGTTTGTCCCCAGCCATTCTCAGACTGTCTGGGACAGATGGAGACCGTATGTTTTTTTCACCGACAGGTGAATCAACTTTACGTTTCAAGTCAAGTAAGCGTACTGTTGCCGGATATCGCTTCTTTCCAATCACAAATTTCACAATGTCCGGTGCTGACTGGGATGGAATAAATCGGTTTGTCAAAGCCGCAGGATGGACCATTTTCTTTGGGTTAAATGCGCAAATTAGAAACGGAACTCAGTGGGACCCAAGCAACGCAATTTCGCTGTTGGAATATAGCATTCAAAAGGGATATACAAATATGGGATTTGAATTGGGAAATGAACCGGACGATTATCCCGGAGCACCCTATTTTGTACCCATCACTCCAGGTCAACTCGGAAAAGACGTGCAGCTGTTAAAGACTGTACTATCAAGTACAAAGTATCGACAATGCTATGGAAATGCAACAATCGTTGGTCCAGATATAGCCGGGGCTAAATTGTCAAATCACTTCGTTGCTGAATTCGTGAAAGTGGCCGGTGACGTAATACAAGCTGTCACTTGGCATCAATATTATGGCGGTGGGGAACTCCGCAATGTTGCCCAGTACATGGACCCCGATTTGTTGGATTCCTATATTCAAAGAGTTGAATCGATTCGAAAAGTTGTTCAGTCTAGCCCTTATCCGAAGTTGAAAATCTGGCAAGGTGAAACCTCCACAACCTACAGTCCTCCAGGGACAAATATTGACATGACATACGTAGCTGGGTTTATGTTGATTGATAAACTAGGGCTTTCTGCTCGTTTGGAGTTAGAGCTTGTAGTCCGACAAACATTTTATGGCTTTTGGTTTGCCTTAGTTGATGATAATTGGTTTCCCACACCGGGGTACTGGATATCTTTACTGTATAAACGCCTAGTAGGGCGCACTGTGTTATATGTTGACAGTAGTTTTCAGGGAGATAAACGTAAACGTTTACGTCTGTACGCTCATTGTACAGCGTCAGCCGCCGAATACAGCAAGGGGGCGGTCACATTGTACGGGATGAACTTGTTAGACGTGGCGGTCAACCTTACGTTGGCACATGCTGCATCAGTTGATGAGTATCTTTTGACTCCAGGTGATTCTGCAGGCTTGACATCTCGCTTTGTTAACCTCAATGGCGTACAACTTTTGATGAAAAGTGATACCCAGTTGCCAACCCTGAGTGCTCGCAAACTGCTGCCCAATCAGCAGATTACAGTCCCTGCAAAGTCGATATGGTTTTATGTTCTTACCGATTTGAAAGCGCCTGTGTGTCAGTGACACCAACAGTGTAAACATCCAATATTTTAAACTTTTGGCAGGATTGTTGATGCCAGAACCTTCCCCACTGGAAAGGGAGAAGTCATTATCCATATTTGATCATAACTTCCCAAATGAACACATCTATAGGCTAATTGGCTGAATGAAATGTGTAAAATATCACTGGCTCTGTGTAAATACGTAAATAAATAAGTCTCCCTGCTGTATATGATAGTACACAACTTAGAAATATGGAGGCAAAGACACCCGTGTCCATATGGCAGGAACAATGTTAGACTAAAATTGTTGCAAATTTATAAACTATAAGGTTTAATATGTTTGTAAAATTTTGTGAAATAACAAATTTTAACGCCAAAGGTCACATATTTCATGTGTGTCACATTATGTTTGTATAATACATGTACGTGTTATAACATACAGGTATTCGTACATTTACTGATTCTGTTTTTGTACATTGGTGAACGCCATGCGTTGGTGAACGTCATTAATCTTGCCTATAGTTCCGCATGAATAGAATTCTATGAAGGAGTGAAATAGTTTGTCAATACTTGATATGTTGAACATTTTGGTTTGGTTTGACATTTAACGTTTGTAAAAGGAATAAAGTTCGCTGACATATGTTTACCCTGTGTTTGATACACTGTTTTATCCGGGTTGTGAAAAAATAAGTACACGAAGAAATTTACACTTTTATATCTATTCACATTACCAATATAAGTGTGAACCATCAATGCATTTTTTTAATTTGTCATAGCATATTTGTCTTTTCTGTACGCATAATAAAACCTGTTAAATGGACGTATTTTTATGCACATGTATAAAATGCAGAAATGTAAACTATGTAGAGGTTCTGGATGCGGACCTGTGGCAACAGCCAACAAGTCATTAGGTGCCTGTCTTCCACATGTCCTACGATCTTCATGAAAGTGGAAAGCTACTTGCAGACGTCAGTCACAGGCGCGTTATATCTTTCTGGCACTTTTAAAGATATCTCCAATTATTTTTGTTCAGAAAAAAAAACACACGTCAGTGACGCTTGATAGCCACATCTTCCAGTTTTTTACGATCGCAAATATCAATTCTGTTGCGCTATATGGCTCATGACGCTTGCATGAAGAAACAGGTCGACCTCAGGCAGAGGTAGGTCGCCTTTCTGACATTTTAAAAGTTTTCTCTAATTATAGCGTTAAGTTAACTATGGCCATATAGGCACATACTGATGCCATACAACTGCATTTTATTGTTCGTACAATCATATAGATACGAAGGATGCTGAAAAATTTGGTTTTAGTGTCTTCGTTATAGACTGTATAGCCCTACTTAAAAGTGTATGCAAAATACAATGTAGTTCAATGGCTATCTTGAACAAGGAGCCCAGATGTGAGCCACCAAGAATATGCAGTAGTCCAATGGGCAGTGGCAAAAAAAACAGTTGCAAGAGTCTATATATATATATATATAGCTAGTGCATGAAACTATTCCTGTAAATATCGACTAATCACAGAGTTTTGATGAAATGACCATTATTTTGGCAGAGCAGACTTTTAAATTATATATTTCTTTTTCAAAATATGAAGGTCAAGAAACTTGATGCATATCCCGATATCTGTCGAGTGAGCCGCCATGTAAGTGACGTCCGTGTCAGATAGGAGGGAAATGGACCATATGAAAAAAATACAGGTGAAAAAATACTCATTTAATCCATGGCACAGCCAGCAGAATGGTTGTCTTCCTGTTCTGGCAGATACGAATCCATAGAAGCTGGCCAAAGTCACTGTTTTCCGAAAACACTGATTAGGGTTACATGTGAGAAACTTCAACAAGGCGCCCCACATGCTGCTGTCCTATTTTAAACACCTGTTGCCCCACCTCCGATAAACTATTTACCGAAAAATGCGTCACAATCCACTCTCTCGACTGATCCTGTCACCTGCCGAAAATCCCGATATAGCCAGCTAGCTTCTGAAGTCAATGTGTTCAGAGATAAAAATTATTTTGCGTCGTATTCTGGAATCTTTCCTCTTCTTGTCCTATTGTGCTTCTTTTGTACCCTTCAAAATTTCCCAAAATGGATGAATTTGGCATACGGTTTTTAACAGGGGGGGGGGGGGGGGGTTAGTCGTAAAATGCAAATATTAACCTTCTAATGCATTTGTCTTTTGAAAATGAAATTTATTACCAACACGGGGTGGCGGTGCTTTAATGTGAAATATTTTTACTATGCCAAACGAGCTTGAAAATATATATAATGCTTCCACCGGTGATGTAGGTGATTTTACACACACACACACAGGGCAATAAATATTCTAAAGCACCAACGTTACAGGTTCTTCAGAAAGACATTAAGCTGTAGAACCATGTAATCATAAAGTGCTGATAAATGTGATGAGTCATGCATTGTCATTGATGAATGTGATGAACAGTCGTGCATGGTTATTAACTTGAGGATAAGAATTAAGTAAATCAGCGTTAGTTACATGTATCTTACAAAAGTGATAGCGCTGGATGATATTTTGATGACAATCACAGGTGCAGCTGTGGGTGTTTTATATTCTTCAACAGTAAATGACTGAATATCTTCAGTAAAGTTTTCAGTGTGATTGAAGGCGTTAATATATCAATGTTTACCTTCCGGGGTCAGGAGTACCGGGGGTGGTCATAACTCGGGTTTTTGGGCCTTTCCGTCCGTCCGTATGTGATTGACTTTTTCATGCACGATATTTCAAGACAGTACAGGGTAAGCCAGGATCACAAAACATTACAGTTGGTCACCCTTCTAAAAGTTTCCCGTCGAACTGGAAGACAAAACCCTCATCTGAATTTTCACCAGGACTAATTTTCTTCTGACCTTATTGCATTATATTTAAAGAACTGCATTAAATAGGATCAGAAAACTGTTGTAGTCGATCGGCTTTGTAAACGTCGATTCAAGTTCGAAGGGCAATTCATGAGCTTGACTCAGTTTTACTTTTAAAGTCAACAGTGTCAATCATTGAATATTCTTTGTGCAATATCTGAAGAACCCGATGAGCTAGGGTCAGTAAACTTGTTACAGTTGATCACCCTTGTAAGAGTCAACGTATCTCAAGAACCAGATAAACTACGGTCATTATACATTTACAGTTGATCACCCTGTATAGGAGTCCGTGTCAAGTGTGAAGGGCAGTGGCCTTAACTCAGTTTAAAAGAGTCAGGAACTGTTATCATCACAAGTTTGCAATATCTTAAGAACAGGATACTAAAGAATCATAAACACTTTTATCGCCTTTTCAAGAGTATAGCTCGATTTTGAAGAGCAATAACATGGGCCCAATTTCGGGCAGGCCATTGTCTTCGTAATTTTTTACGTCCATATCTCCAAAATTAAAAATCGAGTGGGCGGCTGAGGGGTTTAAAGGCGCCAGTAATTGCCGTCATATGTGGATAGCTTAGGTTGCATTCACTCGGCTTGATGCGCACATGGGCCTCACTCATGTGCATCCGCAAGTGAATAGTTGCATAAAAGATTTCTGGTCATTTTTAGTAGTGTAACTCGAAGGTGGTTGTGAGAAACTAGCTAAAGAGAAACCCCCTTTGAGGTTTTAAGCTCAGCTGACTTGTCATTCAGCTGAGATTATGTTATGACCAGCCATCCGTCGTCCGTCCGTCCATCGCCCGTCCGTTTGGCGTCCGTTTGTCCGTCGTCCTTCGTCCACAATTCACATTTTCGACTTCTTCGCCAAAACCGTGAGCCAGATTGACTTCAAACTTGGTAGAGATGTGCCTTGGGTGGGTCTGTGCCGAGTTTGTTCAAATGGTCACGCTCCATTGATTTTTTGATTTTTTTTTATATATTTTTTTTTCTTTTTTGGGAAAAGTCTTAAAAAATCTTCTCTGCAACCGCTCACCCAATTGCTTCGATATCGCACAGGGACACCCCCGGGGACGCCTAGTTCTGAATTTGTCAGCAGGTGGCGCTGCATTTTTTGCTATTTTTTAATGATTTTTTGTGTGTTTTTTGGCTTTCTTGACTTCTTTTCCAGAACTGTCACTCAGATTAAGCTGAAACTTGGTGGATAGGTTCCTTGTAGAAGCCTCAAACAAACTTGTTCACCAGGTGCCACTGCTGTGGATTCCTGATTTAAAACGATTTTTTTTCAATTAGGGCACTTAATCGGTCAATGCAGCTCTCCTATTGATTAATATGTAAGTCCATGGGCATTTTAATACTAATTTACTTTTCGACTTCTTCTCTAAAACCGTCATCCAGATTGACTGCAAACTTGTTGGTAATATACCATGGGTGGCTCTCTTCCAGACTTGTTCAAATGGTCACTCTCCAATGATTTTTTTTTTTTTTTTTTTTTTTTTGCAAATCTTGCAAAATCTTCTCCACAACCGCTCACCCAATTGCTTTGATGTTACATAAGCACACTCCTCGGGGCCTCTAGTTCTTATTTGTTCACCAGGTGGTGCTGCATTTTTTGATTTTTTTATGATTTTTTGTGTGTTTTTGCTACTTGTCACTTCTTCTCGAGAACTGTCTCTCAGATTAAGTAGAAAGTTTGAAGGTATGTTCCTTGTAAAGGGTCAAACAAAAATGTTCACTAGGTAGCACTGCTGTGTATTCTTGATTTTTAAAGATTTTTTTTTTCAATTCTGGTACTTACCTGTAAATGCACCTTTTCTATTGCTTACTATTCAAATCAATGGACATTCTAATGCATTCTAATTGTATTTCACATTTTAGACTTCTCTGAAGAAACTGTATGCCAGATTTACTTCAAACTTGGCGGCAATATACCTTGGGTGGGTTTCTACCAAGTTTGTTCAAATGGTGCTCCAGTGATTTTTGGATTTTTCATTATCTGTTTTCCAAAAATCTTTAAAAAAAGTTTTGATAAGAAAGTTTAACAATGGTTACAACTTAAATAATCTTAGCCAGATTTGTGCCAAACTTGGTAGGGATGTACCTTTTATAAGTGCCTGCCTACTTTGTGCAAATGGTCATGCTCCAGTGATGTTTGGACCTTGACCTCATTCCCAAGGTCACAGGACAACTGACGCATATTTACTGTTCACTTGATAACTTGAGATCTGTTTTGAGTTAGGACCCTTGATGTTGCACATGTTAATGTGTCTCTATGAAAGTCATGCTTAGACAGTACATGAGTGACCTTGACCTTGTTTCTTGGGTCAGAGTGCAACATACGTGAATTTTACTCTTCACTATAACTTGATCTCGAACAACTTGAATTGGGACATTGATGTTGCAAATGTTAGTTTTCTAGGTCAGACTTACTCAGTACAGGGGTGACCTTGATCCTATCCCAAATTCATAGAGCTGCAAATGTGATGAATGTCTAGGTCAGCCTGAGCATGGACTGTTCCCACAGCCCTCTTGTTTAGATATTGGTTTAAACATATTTTATTCAAAAAGAATAACAATTAGGAAGAACGGGTACGCCCTATATTGATCGTTCTTGTTCGAAAAAACAAAAAAAAAACAAAAAAAAAACAAAAAAACAAAAACAAAAAACAAAAAGCAAAAAAAAAAAAAAAACAAAAAAAAAAAAACACACAGAACAGCCGTTACAAGACGGTTAAGACCGGCCGCCTATCGAGACCAGCACGAGTGTGTGGACCCGGGAGGCGGCACAGTCCCGGCTGAACAAAATTAAGATAGACTCCACAGTAACACGACACAGATAGAAAGGCTCGTAAATAGGGTCAAAATGAATAATATGAAGTACAGTGTAATAAAAAATTACATTGGCCTATCAATCTGAAATCGTTTGGTTCTTTCTGTGTATTCCTGTACTGCTACCGTATAAAATAGTACTCAGACGGAAAGGTGCCACACAGTTGATAGTGGTATGAAGGATGGCACGAGTAGTAGTGTGTCGAGGACAAGTGAGAAAGTAATGCCAACCACTTTCAGTAACGGCTCCACACGAAGAAGCTGGCGAGTCTTTAACACCAATTTTGAATAAATGTTCATTTAGTTGACTGCGGCTCATACGTAATCGGGAGTAAAGGATAGACAAATATCTTTTACCAACATTTAAAAGTTCTGGATACTTCATGGGACATGACAAAGGATTAGGTATTTTTCATTTGAATTGAGACGGTATATTTCGAGTTGCTAGCTGCAGGAGATTCCATAATTTAGTTGCTTATGGATAAAAGGATTTCTCAAATAAGAAAGTTGTGGTTTGAAAATCAGGTGGGCCTTAATCGGGCAAATTTTGACGTATTCTGAAGTTATACCATGGGTTCTCGTCAACTGGAAAGCTAGGTAGCACAGTATTCAAGTAGTTTGGAGCAAGGTTATGGACTATTTTGTACATCATAATAAGTTTAGAACGGTCTCTACGTTTTGATAGTAATTTGCTTCCAGTTTCCTCATCCAAATTTTCATTTGGAGTGGTTCTTCTTGCTTCCGTGACGATGCGGGCTGCAGTCAATTGCAAGTCCTCTAGGAATTTTGAGTCATCCTGAGAACAGTTATCCCAGACCACACCGCCATATTCTAAAATGGGCCGTTTAAAGGAAGTATAGATCACATGCAGTGTTTTAAGATTAAGACGATATTGCAAACTTTTCATAATATTTAGCTGTTTAGAAGCTTTACTTCAATTTGTTTTATACTTTTATTCCATTTTAGATCTGATTTATGTAAAGATAGTAGAGAAGATTTATCACATTTTCTATTTGTCTGCCCAGCACTAAATGATATCAGGTTACAGGCATATAGAAATTTGGAAGTCAACTCTCTTAATGAGAATTGTAAACAGGCATGGCGGCGTTTTTCCGCCTCCTCGCTGAAAAATAAGGTATGTTGGTTCCTTGGCGAGCACGCACATGATCTTGGACAGGACATTGGTGAATTATTTGACCAAACATGTAAAAAAATATTTGGTTCAGCTTTTGCATTACAGGAGACAGTCACTTAATGACTTTTCGGAATGACAGAATATTTGATCGTTCTACATGTACCTCTTGTAAATACACCTCCTGCAATGTACATGCTGTATATAATTTTGTAGGGAAGTTCGGTAACGCCACAAAATAACACGTGGTGATGCTCTCTTGAATTCAACTTAGAGATGGAGTCAAACCAACCGAGCCGGGGTACGCTGCGGCGTACTTGTTACGTCTGCGCGGCTTTGCTCCCCCCCCCCCCGTCACTCTGCGGAGGGTCCCCCAGGTACAAACCCACATCTCCAGGAGTATGTTATAGTGGTGAATTGAAAATATTGTAACTTGCTTGTACATGCATACTGTGGTAATACTTTTTTTTTTCTTAATAATGACGCTGGAAGCTATATGTTCTGCATTGTACATGAAACATGTATAATGTACATGTCCTTATACGCTTTCTAGAGTTTTGTCCCAATGAGTTGTTTATCTCTAGTGTTGATGCGCAGGACATAAACTATTACTTATATATACTATACTTATTTTAACATACGAAGATTATTTGATTGATAATAAGGATGCCTGATTATTGGTATATATTTTGGACGCATCATGAAATTTCCCCCGTTCCGTTGGTGCCCCCGCTGTAAAGGGGAAATTTTCCTAATACATTACTATTATTATTATTAGCCCATAATTCGTGGCTGTCAGGGCCATTTTTCCGTCCTTTGCTTTGGTGCAGGCACTCACGAGTTAACGCTTTTCACAGCGCAAGGATGATGTATACCATTGTAAGTCGTCTGAGCGGATGGTTACTTCCTTATTGGGAATACATTCCTTAGCGGCTTGCAGGAAGCCTTCAGTCCATAATGGACAACAATCGTTCACATCATTAGAAAGAAAGAAATTGTTCCAATGAATTAGGCTGACATAGTCACGAAAATGACTAAAATTTGTCTTATCGTATTCCAATATTAGTCTGTTATAAGCGGGTTCAGTTTTCCGCCGAAACAAAAAGGTGAGAACACACCGCACAAGGATTATAATTGGCAATCGGTGGAAGCACACGTGGTTCACGAATATAATTCGGAAAATTGGAAATTATTTGATCTAAGCAGCGTGAAATATTGTTAGTTTTAAGATATTAAAAGATGAGCCAAAAGTTATGCTGTAAGTCCATGGGAAAATGTTTAGTGGGTGGTTATGTATTATAGATTAGCATGCATGCATGTGCCAGACCACGGCTTACATTTGATAAACGTGCAGGTTAAACGTATAGAACGAAGAACCATCGCAGCATTTCCTGCCCTGCGTTGTTGCATGTGCAACATACGTCCAAGGAGCACATTTAGGTAATGATTGAATACATATCAACACCAGTAACACACTCTATGCTTTGCCGGTAAAACTCGTCCGTTGCGCATTTGTACGTCAAAGTCGGTGATAAATTTTGTGTTGTTTCTCGGCTTCAATGTACATTGGGTTCAGCGTCCATGGATTGAGCAAACATTAATCAGAAACACAAGTTTGGATAACGAATATTCGCAATATAGATCCTGATTGCGCAAGTTCTCTTCTTCAGAATTGTATATTGCAATTTTTAATTCTCCAAATAATTAAAGAACATCATATAGCCCAAGACCAATTAAGAAATAAAATCTCACAACTTTCACTATATTTCATTTTATTTTTATTTTCCATAAATTGATTCTTATATAGCTTTGACATTTGTTTAACATGGGTGTGTGCATATGTTTCAACCAGAAATTACAGATATGCAGGTATCTCTTGTCATGCAGTTTGACCCATGTACCCGTCACTGTTGGTAAGAAAAATATGACCAGACGCATATTTGTTCACCATCCATGTTGGAAGAAGTTATTTTCCGTGTTGCAAGTGTTGTAAATTGTATTTAGGGTAGTTGGTACTTTCTTGTACCAAATGAAAGCACTACATTCAGTAATTTGTTTCAAAACCTGTCATGAAGAGTCACAGAGACACTTTCTCTGCATACGTGGTCAATTTTGATCATCACTTGCAACACAGGTGGCAAAATTACCAGTTGGGGATCAGATGTAGAAATATATGTCATTGAAACATTATTATGGCCACTGTATGTGCTTTGTCAATATGGTGGAACTCTCCAATGCCAAAAATGGTCCACTGTAAAGAGCTTCCACTATTCCACCATTACCATATATTTCCATTGCAAACACTGGGGTATATAAGCATGCTGTGTTACTCACAGCTAGCAAGTGTGTATGTGCCACTTTGCCACCTTGGGTGAGCAAGAGTCAACTGAACATGAGGATAAAACAACAATCAGTGGTGAACATGATGATGATGATGATGATGATGATGATGATGATGATGATGATGATGGTCTCTATTTAAAAAACTGCACAGCACCCGAATCTTCAAATCGCTGGCAGTCAGCTGCGAAACGCCAGAACACTCAACATGTATCACTGTATGGTCATAGTATTTTGCCACTTGTTCTTAAATTTATTACCCCGGGGTTTATTATCCATTTTTTAACATTCATAGTAAAATGGAAACTGGCAGTTACGTGCTGGGTCAACATTATATTGTATATTGCATGTCACATAAATATATACATACATAGGCACACACACACACACACACACACACACACACACACACACACACACACATACATAAATACATACATATATATATATATATATATATATATATATATATATATATATATATGAAAGAAACAAAGTGAATATTTTTCAGCCTCAGGGACTACTGGTACTATTAGTCAATAGACCAAATGCTAATGTTTCTTTGAGTTGGCTAAACAAATTCGTAAATGGCTGATTTATTTGTTCGAGAATTATATAAGAATCTTGTTGGATTCTGCAGAAATTACAGTTTTAATTCCCCATTTGGCTACAAATTTAAGGCTTAGGTCCCTCCCTGTGTTGGTATGGTTATAGTATATAATTATCAATGTGTGTATACACGTACATATAACTATATATATATATATATATATATATATATATATATATATATATATATATATATATAGATACATATATATATATACATATATATACATATAGATACATATATTTATATTATATATATAAATATATATATATACATTTTTATAGGTTATCACATTTTTGTTGCTGTATCACCCCCTGTATCTACCCCCCTCCCCAGCACCCGTGTTGTCACAAGACCAAAGGTCCAACGATGATACAGGTGCGAGGAGCTGATACAGGGGTAATACAGCTACAACCATGTGATAAGTTTTATATTTCCATTCGGTGTAAATAATGACATTTTAGTGTATAATACATTTAGACATATAATACGGCAAACAAACCAAAAGCGCATTTTTAAAATTAAAAACTTTTTATTTTATCATTGAACTTTTACATCTGTTCCACTACTCAAACAGCAGGTACTTCCACATATTATAATTTAATTTAAATTTAAACTCATACATTTCTAGTTTTGTGCGTCTTGGGTAGGCTTGTCATTTGGAAAGTGAATGTCAACAACTCCTGCTATATTGGCACCATTTAGGAAACCGAATCCACTACCCCATCTGTGCTGGGTGACAATAATTGTTTTGCGTTTGATATAGGGATGCTGATTGGCAAATCAATTATCACTGGCTGCCTACCTGGAACCCCAGTGGCTACCACTGCAGATCTAGGAAGCAGCTGAGGCTGAAAAACATTGTTTGGGACATTTGATGGGCTGGAATTCTGTGGCACATGTATGGGCCTATTACAAGTGTCTCTACTCAAAGTAGGCCTTTTTAATTGCACATTTGTACTTTCAGGGACCTGTGTATCTGAACATACTTAATTAGGTTTTTCAGACTTGCTTTCAGTTTTATCTGCAAACAAATGTTGCTCATCTACCTGAACATGACATCTAGAGGTCTGTCCACCGCCTTCACCAAATATATCGTTTAAGAGTATATTGGCTTCGGCACTATCAAAGTAAAACTCACCAGGGAGCTTTGCTTCAAACCCATCTGGTAAATCTCGACTCAACAGGAGAACCTATGTCTACAGATGGTTTGCTGTCCTTGAGATTGCTACTATGACATGTACTTACTGGAACTACTACCACTGAAGTGACAGACATATCAGACTTTGTGACAGTGCATGGCATTTTTTTTCTCATTGTCCATGCAACTGTTGCACTATTATATTATGTACACATGACAAGGCAATGTCAATCCCTGTGCGCCTGGCTCTGTGATTTGAGAAGTGACCCGACAGCCCCGCTTGTGTTGTCATTGTCTCACATAAGGCTTGGATGGTATTCTTTCCCATTGGCTGATCTTTGAATCACAGGTCTCCCCTTACACTGTGGTTGATGGACAGGTAGAACCTGTTATCATCTGTCAATGTATGCCCTGGTCTACGCCGCGTACATTCCAGGTAGACATTAACTGGGTCTAGTGGAGCATCTGTAAAGCACATTTTAAGGCCTATTATTATTATTATTATTATTATTATTATTATTATTATTATTATTATTATTATTATTATTATTATTATTATTATTATTATTATTATTATTATTATTATAAAAACCCGCCGGTACTTTCGGACCCGTATCCACTATCGGGTAATCTTCTTCACTAAGCTCCGTTTTTGACCCTGTGAGGCGCTTGGCACTCAGCCTATAACTGTCACCTATCTTTTAGCCTGAGGGCGACTTCACGATCTGATACAATATCCCTATTCTGGGACCTACAACTGGTAACTGTTTGTCGTTGTATTTATATTTTTTCCAAGTAATGTACACCCTGGAAAAGCCCCATTGTATATTGTACATTACATTCATTCGACAAATTAATCTTCCCTAAACACAAATCACACATATATTTTCATTACTACCTCTGCAAAAAATCCAATTGGCTTGGCTACCAATTTGATAATTGGGAATTCCGCACCCGGTGGTTTGTAAATAAACAATGAGACGATCTTGGGGGTAACGGTGGGAAGAGGTTTATAATATATGAAACCAAAAGTATACTTTTTACAAAAGTTTCAGAGCGTCAATAATGATATGCTATATGCTGTGGCCGCGATTCCCTTTGATATCCAAATCAAATGTATTTTTTTGCGACTGTCCCGCGATCAATGCATAAATTGTGCAATATTCAAAATGACGCTCATATAAGGCATCTGCGTGTCGACTCGCATCTGGATTTGTAACTAACGATGATAAATGCGTCAGTCACACAAACGAGTGGACAGATTACAATTAATAATAAAACTACTCAAATGTGAGTGCCTGGCCCTAAATTCTGCATGGCACCAGCGTACCGTGGAGCAGAAGGATACACGAGATGTAGCCAGCCGCAGGCGGGCCATTGAATGTATCTTTCCGCTCCACGACTACGCAAGTGCCATGCAGAGTTTACAAATTACAGCCAGGTAATTGCGAGAATGTTGTTTTATTTTTATCCCTTGTATGTGCAGTCCAGAATATTATCCACCATTTCACGTAAAAAAATAATAGTGTTGTGTCGAAACAGCAATCAACGACAAATACCGCAGCAGACGAAAAATCAACATCCTAAGCGCGCGCGCATGAAAAGTGGTCAGTGCAAAAGTATGGCATGCACACGACCGTTCTACACGGGCGTGTGGATGTGCATTTTTGTATTTATATATGTAACGCTTTAGAGGGTTTTTACACATATATTCACCATATTTATAATTCGGGGAAAATAAGCAGATAAAAAATATCATGCAATTAGTGACTTGTGTATTTTCTCGACAAAAGCAACAGGAAAAATACATTAAGATAATGACTAGGCCAAAATTTACTAAACTTTAATCACTGAATGTTGAGTGATTGATTGATAATATTTTACTCATAGACATGAAAAGAGTGCACAATATTCACATACTTCAATACAAAAAATTCTATAAAATACATGTATATTAGGACAAATATGTGAGCATGGTGAAATATAATTGCTGAAACTATGATGCATGAAATGGGAGCACAAAGATCCTAGGGAATCCTGCCTTGGCTTATTTAATGGTGGACCACAGCATGAAAATAGCAAGTGTGAAATCAGAAAAATATTACGTTGCTATGGACAGGCTTGTAGCTAAAATGGTTAAATTATTTGTGAATTTAAAGATAAATCTCAATTTTCAATAAATTTATATAGAAACAAATAAATATAAGCACCAAAGGCGTAACTTTTATAACATCAAGATACTGAATAAAGCAGTCCCTCTCTAGCACTCCGATCTCATGCATCAAGAATAATTTCACCTTATTTTTGAAAATGTTCTTACATTCACTCTCTTTTATATACCCTGGCAGGTTCTGCAGTAAAACCTGTAATTACCCACTCCAGTCCCCGGGGTTGGGCGACCACCTGGTCAAAACGACCAGTTTTCACCTCCCCTCATAGCATTTCTACCTCTTAAAAGAGAGGGTTCTTCTGGGCTTACGATCTGAGAGCTTGGACGGGTCGGGGTGTTTGCCATCCATACTGCCCGGACTTATAATCCGAGCACTCAGACCCAAGCACTCAGACTGGCCGAGGTATTTGAATTCTTAGGCAGCCGCTTGAAGGCTTCCACTCCAGTCGCATTGGTTTGCAAGGTTGCTTGCTGTCGGAGTGTTCGGGCCTGGAGGACCGAGATCTCGACAGCTGCAGCTGTCCCTTGGCAGACTCCTTCGGAGTGGACTCTTAAGAAGAAACAGTCTGCTGACAAGGGGGCAAACAGAGCATGCAACATGTCAGCCTGCTATATCATATTCTTGGACATTGCTTCCAAGGCTATGACCGCCTTTGGACAGGTGCCAAGAGCAGATTTGGATTGAACGAAGGGGGGGGGGAGTCTTTCGCTTCTAAACTCCAAGAGGAGAACTCTTGCTACTTGTCCTATGACTCCGACGTCTCCTCACCTTCTCCCAAGGGGTATCAGAAGAAATGTCTGTCTTAGGAGACTGTGGATGAGGCAAAGCAGGTCTACACTCTTTCTCTCTTGACACATGAGACACATGGGATGCAGACAGATGAGCTGAAGCAAATCTTGTTTCTTCCCGTGGGGAGTCTTTGCTGATGAGGATTCAATGGAGTCTGACATGTCGGCCTGGTGTTTGGTGGCTCTTACAACCTGCCCCTACCTCTAGCACGATCTAACTTTCTCCTAGCTTGCTCACAGACCAGCCATGTGTCCTCCCCCCAATCCTGGCAGTATTTGCATGTTCACTCACAACAGCAAACTTGGCCCAACTGCAGGTGACAACCATAGCAGTTTTGATGGTCGTCCCAGGCTGCCATATAGTGGTTCCTAGAATCCAACTTTTGTCCAGGATCCAATAAGGATGAAGATGCAGATGTAGTGGTATCTGACCTAAGACCAATGGACTGCCTCTAAAAGGAAGCAATAGCCTGGTGTGCACTGCTTTCCCTCTCTCTGCATTCTGTTTGCTGGGATACCATCTTAAAAAATCTAAGTACAAGTCAAACAACCAATTTTGCAGTTACTATTTCAGTGGTATCTGATCACAGAAATTAGCTATCTAGGTAACCGTAGATGCCTGGACCGCTAAGAAAAGGGTTTTCCACAGAAAAGAGCGCGTAAGAGCACAAAAAAAGTGAGTGGGAACAATCATTCATGGAGCTTCACTCAAAAAGAGCAAGCCAGTAATGGCCCCCAAAAGAAGAAGGATGATATGGGGCGCATTTGCACATAATCTCACCATCAGTTCCACATGGACCAAGAGATGGTGCCATGGGAATGTCAGGTATTCAGAATCAAGTGTGACTAGCAATCTTCTCATTTTGATTTCTTGGGCCTCATGCGCAGAGACACAGGACTTGGCAGTGGTGGTCCGGAGGTAGCATTATGTAATTAATAGCTGCATAAAAAAGGAAACGTGAATTTTTGCTAGGCCTACCTTTGTCTCTCTGGAACATCTTCGGGTGAAAAGGTCTCGCATCTTTATTTGCCTTTATTTGTTCTAGGTTGGATGTCTCCCCAATTCATATTTGTGTGTTCCTGGGAACCCCTGAGGCCAAAATGCATTGTATTTTGAAGTCACAATGTGTTAATCAAAGCTTTGGCATTACCTGTAAAAAGAAACCAGATAGGGAAACACTCATAAGAGGCCTCTGAGATATTTATGGATATAGGTCATTGGCCTGGATTTATTCTTCAACTCGTTCAAGCTGGAGGCGTGAAGGTATCATCGACATGAATGGAGCAGGGCTGTTGCATCAATGCAGACCTATTGTACATTTTTTGCTGGGATTATTTAGGATAATTCATAAAGTTTCTCTTGTAAACAGGACTGATGGAAATACAGTAACGCTATGTTTAATGGAACATAGAAGAGAAGAGAAAGACTGCCTGTAAACAAGGTAAGAAAGTGTCAAGACAGGAACTTGCCATTTTGACGTTTGAAGGTTCAGTTTACTACAGAAGGCTTTTTCCCCATCCCATCAATGGAATTTTCTCTAGAAGGTGAAGAAGTATTATCATTGCTGAAATGATATGTACCATGAAATTTATTACAGTTTCCATACAGATTAGGAGTTCTATTAACATAAAAAGGATCACCTTCGAGCATCCAACTTGGAAACACCTGTACTTATTTATGTGCGGCTGATGAAAGTGGTGGCAATGTATCTGGCCGGGGGGTGGGGGTGGGGGTGTGCCTTGGACATATTGATACAATACCCTATCTTAATCCTCTACCAGATGTAAAAAGTTACCCATTCTTAATCCTGTAATGTGTTGAAAGAAGTGCTGCATTGGTGCATCCTGGTGCATTTTGGAGACCAACATTCCAATCTTAAACACGTTTTAGCATATTCTTACTTCTTACAAAAATTTCCCACAAATAATTGACTAATTATAGCCTATATCTCCAGCCTATATTCAAGATCCATACATTTGTTTGAAAAATGAATAAGACTTTCAGTTCACTCAAATAATTGTTACCCCTATGAAAACAGGGCCTTTCCCGCAGCGCATACCAAGTACAATCCTACATGGGAGTACCCCCCCCCCCCGTATCTGGAGACATAATCATACATGAAAAAGCATATTTTCCTTTAGTTTCAGTTTGTGCCCTCCACAACAAAGCTTTGCAGAGACATACATGAAACCTAACAAACATACATTATTTTAGATAGCAACTAAATTGCTGTTCAGAAAACACACGTACACGCTTTGTACTGAAGTCGATGTTGCCGCTACATTTCCGTTTTTATTTCTGTTAAACCGAGTAGTGATTTCTGTGGTTCGGCAATTAATACTAAGTGGGTCACATGTACAGTGGCAACTGATTTTTGCACGTGATCTGTAGTCGCAGTCATGTAGTTTTGTGAGCTGTTTTCAGGGCATTACACGAGCTGTGCCTTAAAGAACTGTTGTTGACGCTGCTGTAAAAGTCACGGAATTTGCAAGGTTGCAGTCATACCAATTATTCTTTCCTCTCTAGCGATGGCCTGTGGAAAGCTGACACTGGGTTTTTCCTGCCTTTACGCATGCCTGTTGCAGGGAGCGTCCAATGCACAGAGCGCTGAAATTGTGTACATAACAGGGGATCGATCCTCATTTACAGTAAGCGACAAATTCCTGAGCCTGGGAATGGACTCAAACCTGATCCGTAATAGGTGGGAAACATTCGATTTCGATGCTCCACGTCTAATAACACTGGCAAAGGGTTTGTCCCCAGCCATTCTCAGACTGTCTGGGACAGATGGAGATCGTATGTTTTTTTCACCGACAGGTGAATCAACTTTACGTTTCAAGTCAAGGAAGCGTACCGTTGCCGGATATCGCTTCTTTCCAATCACAAATTTCACAATGTCCGGTGCTGACTGGGATGGAATAAATCGGTTTGTCAAAGCTGCAGGGTGGATTATTTTCTTCGGTTTAAATGCACAAATTAGAAACGGAACTCAGTGGGATCCAAGCAACGCAATTTCGCTTTTGGAGTACAGCATTCAAAAGGGATATACAAATATGGGATTTGAATTGGGAAATGAACCGGATTCATACCCCGGAGCGCCCTATTTTGCACCCATCACGCCAGGTCAACTCGGGAAAGACGTCCAGCTGTTAAAGACTGTATTATCAAGTACTAAGTATCGACAATACTATGGAAATGCAACAATCGTTGGTCCTGATATAGGCGGGGCTAACTCGGAACTTTTCCTTGGTGGATTCTTGAAAGTGGCCAGTGATGCAATACAAGCTGTCACTTGGCATCACTATTATGGCGGTGATGAACTCCGCAATGTTGCCCAATATATGGACCCCAATTTGTTGGATTCCTATATCCAAAGAGTTGAATCGATTCGAAAAGTTGTTCTGTCTTGCCCTTATCCGAAGTTGGAAATCTGGCAAGGTGAAACTTCCACAACCGATGGCCCTCCAGGAACAAATATTGGCATGACATACGTGGCTGGGTTTATGTTGGTTGATAAACTAGGGCTTTCTGCGCGATTGGAGTTAGAGCTTGTGGTCCGACAAACATTTTATGGCTTTTGGTTTGCCTTAGTTGATGATAATTGGTTTCCCACACCGGGCTACTGGATATCTTTACTGTATAAACGCCTAGTGGGGCGCACTGTGTTATATGTTGACAGTACTTTTCAGGGAGATAAACGTAAACGTTTACGTCTCTACGCTCATTGTACAGCGTCAGCCGCCGGATACAGCAAGGGGGCGGTCACATTGTACGGGATGAACTTGTTGGACGTGGCGGTCAACCTTACGTTGGCACATGCTGCATCAGTTGATGAGTATCTTTTGACTCCAGGTGATTCTGCAGGCTTGACATCTCGCTTTGTTAACCTCAATGGCGTACAACTTTTGATGAAAAGTGATACCCAGTTGCCAACTCTGAGTGCTCGCAAACTGCTGCCCAATCAGCAGATTACAGTCCCTGCAAAGTCGATGTGGTTTTATGTTCTTACCGATTTGAAGGCGCCTGTGTGTCAGTGACACCAACAGTATAAACATCCAATATTTTAAACTTTTGGCAGGATTGTTCATGCCAATACCTTCCCCACTGTAAAGGGAGAAGTCATCCTCTATGTTTGATCATCATAACTTCCCAAAATGTAAACATCTATAGGCGTACGTGGCTGAATGAAATGTGTAAAATATCACTGCCTCTGTGTGAATATGTAAATAAATAGGTCTCCCAAAATTCAGAAACTCAGGGCATCAGCTGTATATATGATAGTACACAACTTAGAAATATAGGGGCAAAGACACTCGTGTCCATATGGCAGGTACAATACTTGGCTGAAATTGTTATAAATGAATAAACTATGAGGTTTAAATTGTTAGTACAGTTGTGTAAAGTAATGAATTTTTTGGCCAAAGTTCACATATTTCATATGTGTCGCATTATGTTTGTATAATACATGTACATATCATAATATAGGCGTACTTGTATTGGTACATGTACTGATTCTGTTTTTGTACATTGGTTATCTTCATACATTTCCTGGCAAACTAATCTTGTCTATAATTTTGCACGAATAAATTCTATGAAGAAATGAAATAGTTTGTCAATATTTGATAAGTTGAACATTTTGGTCTGGTTTGACATTTTAGGTTTATGAAACGAATAAAATTCATTGACATAAGTTTACCCTACAGCTGTATGTCTGATACACTGTATTATACAGGTTGTGAAAAAATAAGCACACAAAGAGATTAACACTATGTCGATTCACATTTCCAATATAAGTATAAACCATCAGTGCATTTTTCGATTCATCATCGCATATTTGTCTCTTCTTTACGCATCATAAAACCTGGTCAATGGACGTATTTTTATGGACATGATACATGTTTATAAAATGTCGAAATGTAAAATATGCAGAGGTACTGGATGCAAACCTGTGGCAACAGCCAACAAGTAATAAGGTGCCTGTCTTCTACATGTCCTACGACCTTCATAAAAGTGGAAAGCTACATGTGAACGTCAGTGACAGGTGAGTCCTATCTTTCTAGCACTTTTATAGATATCCCCCATTGCTTTTGTTCAGAAAAAAACCGACATGTCAATGACACGGGACAATCATATCTTCCAGTTTTTACGATCTAAAATTTCAATTGTGTTGAACAATATGGCTCAAGAGGCTTGCATCAAGAAACGGGTCGACCTCAGGCAGAGGTGGGTCCTGCCTTTTTGACATTTTGAAATTTGTCTGTAATTATAGCGTCAGGTTTAGCATAGCCATATAGGTGCATACTGATGCCATACAATTGTATTTTATAGTTTGTACCATCAAATAGATACGAACAAAGCTGAAAAATTGGTTCTAGTGTGTTGCATAAAAGACTGTATAAGCCAACTGAAAAGTGTATACAAAATGTAATGTCCTTCAATGGCTATCGTGAACAAGGAGTCCAGATGTGAGCCACCAAGAATATGCAGTAGTTGTCAGCCAATGAGCAATGGCAATAAATACAGTTGTAAGAGTCCATACATAATGCTACTGCATGACGGGAGTCCTATGAATATCGACTAACAACAGAGTTTTGATGAAATGACCATAATTTGGGCAGAACTAGATTTTGAAATTATATTTCTTTTTCCAAATATGCAGGTCAAGAGACTTGAGGCATGTCCCGATATCTGTCGAGAGAGCCGCCATGTAAATGACGTCCGTGCCTGATAGGAGGGAAATGGACTACATGAAAAAACATCTGTAAACATCTTGCTATAATCGATAGCACACACAGCAGAATGGTTGTCTTCCTGTTATGGTAGATACGAACTCATAGAAGCTGACTAAAGTCACGGTCTGCAGATAATACTGATTAGGGTTAAAAGGGAGAAAACTAAACAAGGCGCCCCACATGCTGCTGTCCTGTTTTAAACACCTTCTGTTGCTACGGCTCAGATAATCTAGTTACCGAAAGACTTGTCACTATCCACTCTCTTGATTGACACTATCCCCTGCAGAGTTAAAAATGATTTTGCGTCGTATTCTGGAATCTTATTTCTTCTTGTCCGTTTTGTGTTTCTTTTGTATTCTTCATGATTTCCTAAAATGAATGAAAAACTGTGCACACGGTTTTAAACAGGAAGAGTTGGGTGAGTCGTGAAAATGCAAATATTTACCTTCTCATGCACATGTCTTTTGTTTCTTACCAGAAAATGAAATTCATTACGAACACATAAAATGTGTGGTGGCGGTGCTTTGAAATGTTTGTCCTGTGCCAAACGAGCTTGAAAATATGTATAACGCTTGCAACGTAGATATAAGTGATTTTACACACACACACACACACACACACACACACACACACACACACACACACACACACACACACACACACACACAGGGCAATATTATGAAACACTACAGGTTTTTCACAAAAAAAAAAAACATTTAGCTGTAGAACCATGCAATCATAAAGTCCTGATAAATCTGATGAAGAGTCGTGCAGTGTCATTGATGAATGTGATGAACAGTCGTGCACGGTTATAAACTTGAGGCGAAAAAGTAACTAAATCAGCGTACGTTATCTTACAAAAGTGATAACGCCGGATATTTTGATGACAGTCACAGGTGCAGTTGTGGTTATCTTATTTTCTTGAAGAGTTAATGACTGAACATTTTCAGCAAAGTTTTCACTGTGATTGAAAGCGCTGATATCTCAATGTTTACCTCCCGGCGCCACAGATGATATCTCGGGTTTTGGGGCTTTTCCGCCCGTCCATCTATCATGGCTTTTTCATGCACGATATTTCAAGAAAGTTCAGGAATACAAAAAATTACAGTTGGTCACCCTTCTAAAAGTTTCTCGTCGAACTGGAAGACAAAACCCTGATCTGAATTTCAAGGTCAACAGAACTTATTTTCTGGTGACCTTATTGCGCATTACATTTGAAGAACCGCATTAATTAGGATTACAAAACTTTGATATTCGTTCGGCCTTGTAAACGTCGACTCAAACTCGACGGGCAATTCATGAGCTTGACCCAGTTTTATTTTTAGGGTCCACTGTGTCGATCATTGAATATTTTACGCGCAATATCTGAAGAACCCGACGAGCTAGGGTCACAAAACTTGTTACAGTTGATCACCCTTGTAAGAGTCAATGTGTTTCAAGAACCAGATAAACCACGGTCATAATACATTTACAGTTGATCACCCTGTATAGGAGTCTGTCAAGTGTAAAGGGCAGTGGCATTGACTCAGTTTGAAAGAGTCAGTTATCATTATAATTTTCCAATGTCTCAAGAACCGGATACTGTAGAATCATAAACATTTTTATTACCATTTTAGGAGTCTAGCTTGAAGAACAATGATTTAGACCCAATTTCAGGACAGGCCTTTGTTTTAGTAATTTTTTGAGGCCATATCTCAGAAAATAAAAATAGAGTGGGCGGCTGAGGGGTTTAAAGGCGCCAGTAGTTGCCGTCATATTTGGATATTAAGTATCTCAGATTACATTCACACGGCTTGATGCGCACATGGGCTTCACTCGGGTGCTCCCGCAAACGAATTGTTGCGTAACAGATTTCTGGTCATTTTTGATTATGTACCTTGAAGGTGGTTGTGAGAAACTGGGCAAAGAGAACTCCCCTTTGAGATTTTTAGACATTAAAAAATGAACCAAAGGCTATGCTGTAAGTCTATGGGAAAATAAGTGGATGGTTATGCATATAAGATTTGCCTGCATTCATGTGCCAAGCCACGGATTACATCTTATAGACGTGTATGTTAAACGCGTAGAAAACGAATGTATATATATATCGCAGCATTTCATGCCCTACGTTATTGTATGTACAACGTACGTCCAAGCAGCACATTTAGGTAGTGATTGAATACATATCAACACACACACACACACACACACACACACACACACACACACACACACACACACACACACACACACACACACACACACACACACACACACACACACACACACACACACACACACACACACACACACACACACACACACTATGCTTTGCCGGTAAAAGTCGTATGTTGCGCATTTGTTCGTCGAAGACGATGATACACTTGGTGTTGTTTCTCAGCTTCAACGTGCATTTGGTTTAGCGTCCACGGATTGAACAAACATTATTCAAAACACAAGTTTGGATTACGTTAAGAATACGTGCAAAATAGATCGTGATTGAGTTTTCCTCTTTAGAATCGTATAAAGATAAAAATGGTGCCCTCAAATTATTAGTGGCCAAATGGCAATGCTATTTCAAATGGCTGGCATCCACTTAATAAGCTGCTTACGCTTAACATGGAATTTTCCCGTGAAAATTTCCGATTCCAAGTTTTTTCCTTGAGGGAGTTGTGTGTTCGCAATCACAAAATCACTACTGACAGGAAGCATGGATGACATAATAATCACGTATCTGACTGACTTTATTGTCTTCCGAAAATTTAAAGTAAGGAATATACATAACTTTTTCGCGCATATATATATATATATATATATATATATATATATATATATATATATATATATATATATATATATATATATATATACATATATGTACATTGTTCAGAGAGTCTCTGCGCTTGCCTCTTCAATCACATTTTCAGTTAATCTAATTGCACAAATAGTTATTTCGAAAATCAGATAAATTTGAGATGTTAGATACTTGGAAAAAAATTGATGCGTTTATGCATTTTTACAGTATGTAATTTTGTCAGTCGAAATCGAAATAGAGCATATCTCGTGTCACACAAACACACATATGTGATTTGCTTTGTAGGCCTACTATAGCGGGGACCTGGTGGCATAAGCCAAATGTTAATGTTTCATTTTATTGTCTTAAGAAATTTTCAAATGGCTAATTTATTTAATATTATTCTGCAGTGATTACTGTTTTGTTCCCGATCTGGCTACATATTTTGAAGGCGTAGACATTTCCCTGCTGTGGTGTTTATATAGTAGTTGCTTACAATGTATATATATATATATATATATATATATATATATATATATATATATATATTATACTAGTCGTTCCAAAATAAATTGTCCAATCCATTCGGACAATTTTGCCCCATCATCATATCTCCAGTTGTACTCATGGCAGAAGCACCAAATTTGGACAGTGTGTGAAGATGGGTTCTAGTAGTGAATTGGCTAAATTTTTATTAATATTACTTTATTCATAATTGAGTTATAGCATTATGAATATTTATAAATTCTCAGGAATTTAGACAATTTCCTGGGATTTAAGGCAGTATCCTGGTAATTTTAGACAAATTCCTGGGAATATAAGCGAGTTCCTGGGAACATAATGGCAGTCCTGAGAATTTAACTTAAGTTGCAGGAACATACTGGCAAGTTCCTTGGAACATAACTAAAATCCCTGGAATATAAACTTAAATCCCAGGAACGTAGAGGTCACTTCCTAGGAACACTATTCATGTCCCAGGAATTTTGAGAGGTGATACATGTTATGTTAGGAATGCTTGTGGAAATAAAGTCTAGTGTTAAAAAATTTAAAATATACATCACACAAAAAATACTGCCTGGCACTCTGTTTTTATACAGACAAAAGACTGAGACAAAACAACATTAACAGCATGCATATTAGAAAAAAATGTGGGGTAATTTCAAAGCCTATAGGGTTAAAATCATATGCAATATCTGTATGGCAAACCTGTGTTTATATCGATAATGAAGTACATCCTTAAAAGGTATGTCTTTCACCTAGGCATTGAAATTCAAAATTGAAATAACATCAAGACAAATCAATTATACAGAATAATTTTATTCTCGATTAAATTATGTTCATACTTCAAACGCATGGCCACTTATTGTGAAATCCATTAGCTAGCCACAAATCTTATTGCGAACTTTAACCACAGAGGAAGAGTAATGCTAATCTGTGTCAGCCACCGTATTATACGAATGTAAAGCTGTCTAGTATGTTATCTAGGTTAGGCATTTCAGCAGATATAATACATCGTACGCTGGGGGTCAATATACAACAGCAGGAAAAGTAGGGTGTGTTGCATCATTTCCTCATGACAAATTCCTCGATCCCAGAGAAAGGAAGCCCTGCAACTTGCTTACGGGGCCATCTAGGAATTACGAAGACCAAAGCTCTGCTGCGCGAAAAAGTGTGGTTCTTAGGGATGGACAAATAGATTGACAAAATGGTCTGTGGGTGTCAGGCCTGCCAAGCATGTACAGACCAACAACGCCTGGCTCCATGGATTACACATGTTGACAAGACCATGACACTGAGCTGGGACTACTGGCCTGAGACAACACAATTTCAAGATATCACTGACGGGCCTTGACTTAGGCTTAAGTATTTATAAATCCACTGTGGATAGATCTTGAAGTTAAATGTTTGGGTTTTTCCCGTGATAAAAAAATCACTTTTTTAACAGAAATGTTGAAAATTACCATAATTATCAAATAATAGAGTCAACAAAGACTATTCATGAACTATACATATGCATACAACGTGGTGCTGTGGTGTCTGTTCTAGGCAATGAGTTTATTTTACCAGCTTGGCCAAATCCCTTTTTGTGCCATTTTTTTTAAATACTTGGACTTGGTGAAAAGGATGTTTACTTATTTATTAATACTCTCCTGTTTCACCTGTTTGATGCTGAGTTCTCCGTCTCTGGTAACAAATGTCCATGTTCCCGTCAAACATGTACTTCTATGGTGTCCCCAGACACATCCACCCCTTTGCCTATCATTGGTTGTTTCCTTTGGCCTACACCATAATACACATATATACTCCAATGTTGATCTGGCAGGTTGGAAGCTGACCTGGTGATCCTCTGGAAGTTTTCTTTCCAACTCTCATCTGCAAACATCATAGGGTGTGAACAATTCACAAGTTTATCAATTAAACCCAACATAGACCTTTCTCAGTAAAAATATCGATCTGATCACATACAAATCTGAAATATAAATAAAAAATATATGTAGGAGCATACAAATCTGAAATACAATATAAATCTCCAGGTGGCGCTGTATCTCCTTCAGTGCCAAGTTTTGAACTAAATCAACTTGGAACATTTCATGTGCAAAACACTGCAATGAAAGTTGTTGACCTGGGCGAGTCTTGTATTCTGTAGAACTAAAGGCACACTGGAAATTGAATGAATGATCTTTTGGTATCCTTATGATAATTACACACATTCCTACTTAGTAATATGACTAACAACAGACACTGAAAGAACATTATTTATGCAAGGAATGTGTGTCGGAAGGCTATGAACAAGCTTAAAATTCAGGAGCTTTTAAATTTGTGTGCTCCAGCCCCTGGCCCCTGACTCAAACCATGCAAGGGCAGGGGCTTGCAGCCACTACATCTCTGGCTCACTTGCGATTTCAGGACCTCGTGTTAACAATTCCTGATTGCACACATGAGCGGGTGATCACTTGCTGGTAATTATGTTAACAAAATTGGAGGATAATTGATACTACTCCAAACAAACTATTACTGTACATGTAGCATAGTTTCATAGCATACATACATATAGCTTTTCTGTATAGACATATTCTCATTTAGATTCCAGATATTTCGTATTCTTTCAAATGTGAAACAAACTTAGGTGATAGATAATAGTTTTTCAATAACTACATGTATAAGCTTTCAATCACATCTTATATACTAACCTGGGAATGGTTCTGTCTGTGGATCCCAGTCTTGAAGCACTTAAGTTTTTTGGTACTCCGGGTCCTCTTGTGGCTTTCTCTTTGTCCTATAGCCATGCATCTCTTCAAATGGACAGGTGAGATGTCCTCTTTCAGTGGTAGCTGCCTCTGCTAGTTGTGACAAATGTGTGTCCCAACAGGCTTTCTCCTGATACGTAAGTTTTCCACCACTATGCAGTGTTTTCATGGTGCTTGTCAGTGATGCGACAACTTGGCTATCAACAATCTGAGGATGCAGTGCGTATGTCAATTGAGCTGGACGTGACCGAAACATGTTTCCATCAAAATTTGTGTCTGGTTGACGATACTTTCCCTCTATCATTGCATCTTTGTATGTTAGTTTTGTTCGCTGATCTTCTTTTGTAATGTGGAACACTGAGGGAACAGGCTGGCCTTCAATTCTCGTGGAGAGGTGTTCTCCAAGCCACCTCTTCACATCGTATATGGTGGTGTCATCCAGAAGAATAACATTCTGAATAACAGAATTCTTGGAGTGGGTGGAGCTCATGAGTGCCTGCATGATGACCTCTTTTAATTGTGGAATGGTGTGGATTTCAGTTCTTTTCATTGCTGCACTTAGGATCCTGAATGTAGCATCAATATCTTCGTGAGTGTGCCCCACTGGAAGAAAAGATATTTTTACTTTTTTCACTAAATTTAATTCCACCAAGTGCCAAAAAAATCCAAGCAAAAACTTGTTCTTGCACTGCCTGGCACAGTTGTCCATCTGAATGTAGAGTGTTTCTGGAAGTTGTCCTAGGTGTTTCTGCAAAACAAAAGTATGTTAAAGTTTCCACTAAAATCTTGGGCCCTGTTTTCATGCAAGGTCCAAAACAATACACAGCGCACATGCCCGTGGCATGATGCATCTCTGTTATAAATTTTATAATTCTATCTCTTAGGGTTCAAGAGATATGCTCCTGGACGGACAGACGGGCACAGTCCCTATCCCCACTAAATCTATGTCTCGCTTTGCCACCTTTGGTGGCCGGGGACAATAAATAGCGCGCCAAATAATGATCTCTTTTGGTGTCGTTTGGGGCATTTTACTCACAGAAACTCAATCATCACTTGATATGGCCGTTTGGACCTGGATACTGCCTAACGATGTTTTGTTAATTAACTAATTAATTAATGATCACAGGAAGCTAGTTTTCGTACTTGACCTGCTTCATCATAAGGTGCATCACCAACCAAAATTTCGTGGGGATATATGCAATATTTTTTTAGTTATCACGGTAACGTCGTCCTGATAGACATACGGACAGACAGACAGAAGGCGGGCTAACGATGCAGCAAATATTGATTTGCTGTGTATTGAAAGAGATGCTGCCGAGTGATTTTTTATTGTAGCGGCCTCTAGTGACCATACATGAAGGGATTGAGACAGGGTGGATAACACTGTGACATCCCCTAATTTGGAATCACAAAGGCGTGCGGCTCAATAAAGGTGCGACCGGATTGACAAGTGGCACTCTCCCTGTTGGGCGGTGGAACAGAACAGTGGAACTTTGGAGTATGGTCTAGCGGTCACAGCGGGCTTCGGATCTTTTAGCCAGCGTGTTGAAAAGGGTAAGTGTATCTTCTGACTTTCTATGGAAAAGTTACTCATGTTGAAATGAGTTAAGATATACTTGCCTGATTCAACCATGGTTGGAGGTCTGGAAAGTCCAAATTTTCACTGTACGTGTTCACGTAACATGTTTAGCTAGGCGTTAATAAATATTGGGTGATCCTGGTCATGGTCCCGAGCCAAAGGCCAATTTGATTAAATATGTAGGGTAAATATTAGGGAAGAGTTCAAGTAAAAATAAACAGAACTAAAATACGTCCGTGGTTTCTAGGTGTAATTTAGCAGTGGTTACAAATTTCATGTTATAAATACCTCGTGGCGGGCCGGTAAGTTGGCTTCCGTAGTACACGTGGTTTGGTCATTTTTCTATAATAATGGGTCGTCAAAGATGAATAATTGTTAAGGGCATATGGACGTCCTATTATGGAGCAAGGATAAGTGATTTTCGTGACAGTCGAAATAAATATAACAATGTCTGTTATGAAGACTGAATAACGGAGATTGTCTTTAGCTAGCTAGAATTATGGTCAAGTTTTGCGCTGGTTAGTGAGCCTTTTCAGACGTTTCTTAAGTATTAACGGCCAGAATAAAGAGGTGTGAACCACGAGGGTAAACTTGTCTTGTTCTGAAGGTTCTTGTTGGAGTCTTGTAGACTAGGGATTTGAAACGTAATTGATTAGTGCAAAACATTGATTTAACATGAATTCACATGTTAAAACAAAGACGAGAGAAAATAATTGGGAGAAGATATTTCTTGGAATCGGTATATGCTGATTAAAAATGGATATCAGAACCATTTTCCATAAAAGAAAATTCTATTTTTCTCCTCGGGAACACTGTAAGCAGTTCTGTAATTTGATCTCGTTAAGTCTTAAAAATGGTATTGTAAGAACGAGTTTCTGGTCATGGAACTGAAATATATATATTTATAGGAGAGTAAACTAAATACTGGTGAGCAAATTGGGAATATATTCCAAATTTCCATTCTGTAGTCATGGTTGAAAAAATTACAATACTAATCTTGGAGAAATATTTGTGTGGTGTGCCCTCTAGTGGCAAAACCAAGAAATACAGTTTATTCTGAATATGTATATGTTTATGATTGAAAGGTTAAAATGCATTGTTTGAAATCGAGAAAGACATTAAAAATAGTGAAACCAATAGGTTTCTTCCATTTTTGATGTGGAGTTATAGTCATACTGGTAATAGAAGTCTTAAAGTTAAATAGAGAAATTTGAAACTATAGATCAAGGGTTAAACCTGATAGAACAGGTTTTTCTGTTCATTATACATGCAGATTCTTTATGCTGTACCTGAAGATTTAACCCCATTCCTATTTTTACTATAGTAAGAATTAGGCAGAGAAAACTGAACACATAAATTATGTTAAGGAGGTAAAAATTTGCCTGAAAAGACTTCAGTTGAAGTTTCATTAATTTTATAGTATTATTTTACAAAGTATACTTGTGTCATGGAAATCATAATAAGTTATGATATTTCAAAAGCATTCCATAGAGATTATGTACTTTTATTTTATGTTGACCTTAAATATCACAATATTGAAAATTCATTTTTAGAGTTGTTTTGAACGTTGACTCTTTTCACTTCCAGAATATATTTAATATGGATGGTCCTATTGGAAAAAACAGATAGCTGGATTTCTGATAGTAGATTTTCCGTTTTTATACCATGAATGGTCCCATTAGGAAGGCAGGAGACTGAATTTCTGATAGTTGATTTTTCAGGAAATGGTATACATAAATTATGATAATTTACCGGAAGTTGACCTTCAAGGTCAAGGGTCATGGGAAGTGACATCACATTTAAAGGTCAACTCTCATTCTTTTACTATGTGGTTAAATATTGAAGCATTGGTCTTCATGAATTGATAATGTTGAAACATTTTTATCCTCTTTTACATTTGAGTTCTGATTGAAGTTTTCTTAAAGGAACACACTTCCACAATGATTATAGTATGAAAATGTTCAGGCAACTTTTACTCAGTATATACATATCAAACTTTCTCCAGGATTATCTTTGGGGTAAGTTTAGGGTTTTTCTTAATTTGGGAAGATTTATTAAGTGGGTTGGACTTAAGAAATTAAATTGTTATTTAAGTTAAATACTTAATAGTTAACTCACCAGTTGAAGTTTTCGTATCATATAGTATTTAGTATCTTGCAAAATAAAACATTTTGCAATCCTGAAATATTTGACAAGGCAAATATGGTATAGCTTTCACTCCTGCATAAATTATCCAGTTACTTTACGGAGTATCTAATTGTAATAATATTGAATATTTATGAAATGACAAATGAATAAATTATCTATTTATACATGGATAGAAACAATGAAATTTATATTTGAAAGATTATAAGAAGTCTGAGTGAAGAACTATTAAATCTTAGACGGAAAATTATATATACTGAACCCCAATGAAAAGTATCCACATAAAAAAATTAACAAATTAATTTTGTAAGTTACTAAGTACTGTGTGTGCATATATGCATGGTTTGGAGCCTACATCAGGGTCATTCAGGACAACTTTTTAACTTTTGCTGGGTTGTTACATAATGCATGTGACTTTTGCGCACCGAATATGGCTTCTGACCACCACTCCTATTGGATGGCTAAAATGACCTGATGTTTTCAGTGGCTTTAAAAAGGGATGTTCAGCCAAGAAAAAAGCCAGTGGTCTCAGGTGTGTAGAGGCGATCATGCCGCGCCTGAGCCAAGGTCAAAGACACCATGCTTTGGGGCTTGCAGAGGGTGGAGTCCCAATCACTCAAATCGCACAAAGAATGGGGTGTACTCGGCGCACCATCCAACAACTAATTGAACGGCAACAAGAAACTGGATCCGTAGATGATCGGCCTAGGCCTGGCCGAGAAAGAGTGACAACACCTGGCCAAGACCGTCACATCCGGCTGATGCACCTGCGAGACCGTTTCCGTACAGCAGCCCAAACAGCCCGTGAGACTCAAGGGGTGAATCACCGTCCTGTCAGTAGTTCTACTGTGGAGAGGCGACTGAGGAGCAGTGGCCTAACAGCCAGAAGACCTTACAGGGGTAACCTGCTGACCCAACCCAGAAGAGAAAGACGACTGCAGTGGTGTAGAGCACACTCCAGGTGGACTCGCCAGCAGTGGAATACCGTCCTTTTTACTGACGAGTCCCGTTTTTGTGTCAGCAGAGCAGATGGCAGAGAACGTGTGTGGCGCCGGACTGGGGAGAGATATGCAGATGCCTGTGTCCGTCAGGCGGATCGATGGGGTGGACCCTCTGTCATGGTGTGGGCAGGCATCAGCAACCGCTACCGGACACCCCTAGTGGTCATTCAAGGGATCCTCAATGCTAGGCGGTACATTGATGAGGTGCTGGAGCCGCACATGGTCCCATTTATGGAGCAGCATCAAGATCTGGCGATCTTTCAGCAGGACAATGCACGTGCACACTCTGCAAGATTAACAATGAACTTTCTCAATGAGAACAACATCAATGTCATGGAATGGCCAGCGTTCTCACCCGATCTGAGCCCTATTGAACATTTGTGGGATCAGTTAGGACAAGGTATTCAACGGAGGACACCTAGGCCTACTACCCGAAACCAGCTGATCCAAGCTCTGCAGGAAGAATGGAATAATGTTCCCCAACACAGAATTCAAACCCTGGTCAGCAGTATGCGCCGCAGATGTATAGCATGTGTTGATGCTCGAAGTGGCCACATCCCATATTGAACAGAAAAATTTGTGTGACTTTCAATTAGGGCAGTTAATGACATTTTTTGCCTGTAAGTGACGTTAATGTCGGTAGAGCGTGACATTATTTTTACGCCAGAAAAGTGAATGCTTTGTTAAGTTCTAAGCACGTCTAGGTATGAAATGTTTCAAGTATAAACAATAAAATACTTCAAAATTGGCATGTGGATACTTTTCATTGGGGTTCAGTATATATTGATGTTATTAAAATTGTTTTGATGAACTCATAAATATTATAAACTGGGACCATCTTGTTAAGGCTTAGGGTACTTTAAGAGGTATTTTTCTTTAAATATGGCCAATTTTATTCCAAATTTGTTAACCCTTGTGGGTTTTTCCTCTTAAGGTTTAACTAACCCTTTCAAGATAAATATTCTTTGACAATTGATCTATGAAATTAGATCAGCATTTATTTTTGACTTATTCCGACTTGGAGTACACTTAAAGAAATTATTTATTAAATTATTATACAAGAAATAAATATTTTTTTTTATTATAATAGGGAAAGTCTCTGACTCTGGTTTTTGTTGAGTTGCAGTGCAAATACTTGAGCCACGGGGGTTAAGTCGGAAAGCCAAAGCTGATACCTCACCTTTCCTGAGTGGCCGACCTTTCCTGAAAATTGAATGTTTATATGCTGTGGTGAGAATTTGAACAAATCCAGGTTGTGCCAACTTTACACATCAGTATGAACATTCTTATCTTTGGAATTTAATGGAGGTTTACACTTTTAGTTTTTTTTTCTTCCCCTTTTGACAATTAAGTAACTAAGGCTCATTTACAAAAGAAATTTTACATTTGAACATTTTTGGATTGGTGAGATTGGAAATTATACTCAATACTTTGGATTCAGATTTTCATACAGAATTCAACATATCACTTCAGAACTGGGAAGCTTTAGTGAATCATAAATAGGTTAGAACTAATTTTATTCCAAATTAAATAATTAAACTTGGTTTTAATCTATTAAAATACTTTGGCCGATTAAATTTTTAGTAAATTAGGATTGGATCGTCGTTGGACCTTGGTACTCTGTAATGGCTTCACTCTTTAACATTCTTCATTGTGAGGGCAATGCTCATTCGTCATTGTCACCTTCAAGACAACATTGTAATTGGAAATTTAATTGTTTTAGTTTGTAAACTGATAGGTCTCCAGTAATAAATTTTATTTTGTATACAACTTAAATCTTCTTGATTGTTCTTCCACTACGGGTCACTGACATCTAAGTTTAAAAATCCTAGAGCCAGCATAGGAATGTCCGCTTTAGGTTAATAGCCTCTTCAGTGAAATTTGATAAGTTAATATGGTGTCTCTGAAAAAAAATGCGGCTATTACAACGGTCACAAAACCAATATATCCCCCGGATCCTTTGGATGCGGGGATATAATTATGGATTTCAAGTTGACAACTTATATATATACTTACAGCAGCCATACTCTTCAATACTTGGATGATGACATTAAATGTAAGGTTGGTGTCATGCTGTCTCTCAGGCCCTGTGGCTTGCAAAAATGCTGTCCATTCACCATGAGAGATGCATCCAACTATGTAAATTTTACATTTGAAAAGGGTTGACTCACTCTGAAAAATGAAATTGGGAAAATTTTAATACTTAATGTTATTTGAGAAATCTTAATTATCATTGAAAATTGGCTGTCATATTATTTTCTTTTACTTTGGTTGAGTATGCACCAAAAGACTTGACACTTTGTGGCTGACAGATACCTTATCATACTGAAGTGGATGAATACACAGTTGCCTGTTGACTGTGTACATATGCATGTACAATCGCCTTGTCATCTCATTTACAAGTTGGAATATTTGAATATTCAGGCATGTGTGAAATATATGAAAATGTACAAGGCCATCAAAGTCCAGCTGATAGAGCATTATACATATATATATATATACAGTGAAACCTGTTTTGAGAGACCACTGTGGGGAAAGACCACCTGCATTTTCAGACCATCTTTACCATGTCCCTTTTGCTATCTTTCCCATGTTATTGCACCTCTATTGAGAGACCCCCTTCTTTATGTGACCACTTTTGGCCTGCCCTAGGGGTGGTCTCTGAAAACATGTTTCACTGTATATACCAACCTTTGTTTTCCCAGGATAATATGGAATGCAGGATTTCTGCTGATCCATGCCATCTACAATTATACATCCATTTTGCTCTGAGTCTTCTATTGCCTTTGTGATGTGGTGGTGGTACACATCTGTCTCCTTCCTTGGTTCAACAATAAGCCCAAGAAAAATAGTAAATATTTAGAAATAAGAGAGAAACGAGACATACCTTCAACGCAAAGCGTTGACTGAAGGGGCTGCCATTTGCTCAAATTAGGTCATGGTGACACCAGAATCTACTCAATTCATCTTGCCAGGTAAGACATGCATATTGCCAAATTTGAGCACAATGCATGGAGGCATTCTGTAGATATCGCAGTAATGAGAATGTGCACATCCAAACGGACACCGTGACAACACAAAGGGTCCCCCATTGGGCAGACCCTTCAAAACTGTCCATCCAGTGTTGTTTTGAAATAGAGTTAAACACTTTTCCTTCACCTGTTAATTTGATAGGCTCCGTCAGTCTACGTTTTCATTCATGGAATACAATGTTTTTCATGAACGTGAAAACAAATCAGCAAGAGGATTGTGTGCACAGCCCATGCTGCATTAATTGACTAAGAAATTCATCTCTCCTGAGGAGTGGTAGTCTCAGAAAAAACAAAGTGTCAATGTTACATTTTCACTGTAGGCTCTCAGCAAAGCACATGTGCTCTTTGCATAGATATGCTGAAAAACCATGTGCATGTAAACTTGGAGTTACCAAACAAGATCATCAAGGCAGATTTTAAAAAGACATACACTGCAGAACTCTCCAGATTATGAGAACTGAAATGTGTGTTGGATTTCAATATTTTGTGCCACAGGCTGTTGATCTTTCTGTTGTAAATACAATAATAATGTGCATGGAAAGGGAATGCAGTGAAAAAAGTATCCATATGCAAATACCGCTATCCATATCATATTCTTGGTTTTGAATTTGCAATTGAAATACCTCTTCAGTTATCATCCAAAAATCTAATTCACCAAAGTTCTCCCTGTGACCTTGGTAAATGGATGACGGTTACCTATCTGCAAATTTAATCATATACAATCATACATAATTATGTATACATGTACACTGAAAAAATGATTTACTGTTTACTTACTGAACCAACTCTGCATGTAGATTTCTCAACTCTTTCACTTCACTGTGCTCTTCTTCATGGCCTGCTGTTTCTTTGACCAAACACTTGAGAAGGTCACAAGTGTCACATCCAGGGAATGGACACACCTACGGCAACAAAATTAATTTGTTTCTCATTCAATGTTTATCTTTGAGTCAAATGCTGAAGAAGAGTGTCATTCTGTGATGATCATATAAATGACCTGCATTTAATTTCATTCTGAAACAAATGCATTTCTTTTTTTTTTAATAGGTGAGAGTTTACACAATTTTACTGAACATGAATCATGTACATGTAAGTAATACTTCGGAGAATATACTGATACGCTCAACACCCTAATAGACAAGTACGTTAACCACAGGATAAGCAGTTAATGTACTTCTGACAAAGTCTCCCAATACCCCACTTTTTACAAAATGTTGACCACCTTTTTGCACAAGCTACTTTCTTACAAGTTTAGAAAGCAGTAACTGAAGATGCATTTCGAATAAAAAAAAAGACTAAAAATGCAGGAAATATGGAGATCAATTAAACTGTTGCATGACTCTAAGATATATTGAATTATGTAATTTGCACCTGTAGGCATTTTACCCTCGTGAACTCCTCTGCTTGGAACAAGTCATAAAATGTACTCTGGCATACAGTCCCAACATGGGAAAGCTTTTAGAGTAGTGAAATGCCCTTCCTTGTCCAGCTGTGTGAGAGGTGGATCTCATTTTTGTGTGGGACTGGGTATCCATGTGCATCCAAAAACTGTCTCAGCCAGCATCTGGCTAGAACAACCTGATCTGAGACAGCACACTTTTTCCTTGGTTTGTCGATGTCTTTCCTGTATCGGTCCACATGTTTGTGAAACCTGAAAAAATTATCAAAGTATGGTAAGCTGTGTCAATATTGTACTTATACGTTCACGTGAGCCCAAATGAACATCATTTATACACATACAACTTAAATTTTTTTAATTAATGACCATGCACACAGTGTTAGAAATGCACAAAAAAATTTCATATATTCCTCATTTTGTTAAATTCCTGAGAGTCAAAAAAAGACCCCACAAATCATATACCAAAGATGTGAAGCATACCTAGGGAGGTCTGGGGGTATGTTCCCCAGGAAAAATTTGAAATTTTGCACCTTCATTTAAGGACTGTATTTTGAACCATTTTAGTCATCATAATAGACATACTGCGTGCGTAATATAGTACAACACCATGACAAAACAGTACAACTTCACAGTCACCAATGGAATAATGCTCCTTTTTTAATTTTACAAAAAGCAGCAGACATTTTATAAAAGACGGGAGAGCGGGAGACTTTGTGAAGAAGTACGAAAAACCAGGAGATCTCTTGCCTCGACAGGAGTCTTGGAGGCTCTGGGAATGCTGCACGAGTCTCATGTGAAAATGACTATAATATCTATAGGCATCCAGCTATGTTACATTTATAGTCACAGCTTTGGTTGCCTGCTATTAGATTACTGTATAATTAGCGGTCTCAATCTCACGCCACTGTTTTTATCTGGCTGGTGGCTTGTATAGTGATCTCAGGGCCCGAGTCCACCAGTCTGACTGCGTGACTGCAGCCCACTGGCAGGCCACCAGCCACCAAAATGGCCTGAGATTCTCCTAAGCAGGCAAGCATATGTTGTCTGCTGAATACTATTACAGTACATAGTACCTGCTATTTAAGGCCATCCCTTTTGTCAGCCAAAAGTGATCACATGCAACAGGTGGTGTTAACTTGCAGGTAAATGTGCAAAGAATTTAGACTGTTGTGCCATCAGAAATGTTGTGACAAATTTCAGGTGGTCTCTCACAGTAGGGGTCTTAAGTTGTAGGTTCCACTGTATCTCTGAGGCCAGGTTTGCAGTCTTGGTATGATTTTAACTTGGGGATGGAGATGGAGGGGGATTAAAGGGTGTTCAAAATGTTTTAAAGTGCATGGCACTAGCCACACAGTTGGGGGCATCCCAAATTTAACCCAACTAGCTGAGCAATATAAATAAATCATCACATTTTATATTGAGTACAAGACTGAGAAGCCAGCACATTGACACTGCCCGGAATGCACAGTAAAATGTGCCAAATGACAATGTTTTGAACACCCTGGGTTACTGGAGTTTCCAGTCCTTTAAAGAGTCTGATTAAGTACAGTAAATGTGCAGCATGTGCAGAAAAAAAATTGAGGTCTCTGACCAGGATTTTTTTGATACATGTATGCATTGTAGTCAGTTACGACATAAGTACTGAAAATTCAGAGAGTAATTTACATAGGGCTGTTTTGATTACCCCATCCACACCTCATGCCACATGGTTTTCATTTTACTTTTCCATGCACAGGATAACTCCCTACCAGCTGTATTGCCCCCCCCCCCCCCCAGCAAGTGGAAGCAGCTTTTGACTATAGCTCTGTCACTATAACAACACAACCAATGACCCAATTTACCATTTACACCTCAATGCAATTGACAGTGGTTGGCATGTTTATACAGTGGCCCAACTAGTAGTAAAAGATCACAAGTATGACTCAGACATATTGGACAGACTGTGCATATATTGGGAAGGGGAGGAGGAAGAGGGGAACGTCCAAGTGCACCTGGGGCAGGAAATAATTTGGCCATAACAGAGTGCAGAAAAGAATATTTCAAAATACTGACCATGCAGTATGAATATATATATATATATATATATATATATATATATATATATATATATATATATATATATATATATATATATATATACATACATACATACATACATACATACATACATACATACATACATACATACATATATATGAGATGAACAGACACACAGAAAAAAGACCTAGGGCCTCCAGTTCAGTTCACTGGTATGGGGAAAACATATTACCCCAGTGTGCCAGTAAATACCCTTACTCCCCCTCCCCCCACACATTAATGGTATGCAGCTCTGCATGCCTCTCACCAGCCTGCATGCATGACAACCTCTAAGCATGCAAGAAGACACTTTACAATGCGTCCATTCAAACTTCCTCTTAGAGTTCATAGTATACCTACTCAGTGAGGACATCTGACATGATCTGTCGATCATCACTCTTTCAGTACATCTATCTTTTTTGTCAGTCATGATCATAATAAATTACTACAGTTCTAGAACTGCATGTAATATGACTAAATCACAGAATTTCTGTTTCTTTCCATGTAGTCTTTACTGCAAGTTAATTACAGTGCTTAGTAATAAGAAGACTATAGGCAAGTGTTGATAAGTACAGATACACTTGGTGTGCCTAATCAGCATGTGGTGTGATGACTTAACAGTCATGTTCATTGATTAGTAACTGAAGTTGCACAGGGCGCAACTCCAGTTGCTAATCAATGTAAAATCCAAATGTTGATGTGCATAAAAATGATAGTAAAAGTTTATATTTTTGACCACATCACACACATACTGTGGTGCGTTATTTAGGCTAAAAATGAAGATTTATCTTTAATTATTACTTAAACCGTACAAATGCACTGATAAATGGTGATGTTGCTTACGACAGGGATGTAGATGTTCACAACAAAAGTTAATGAAATTCACAATGATTGCCCCAGTTTTGGTAACAAGTGATATTATGCAATTACACAATTAGGTTTAAATCTAGCAAAGTAAAATGTGGTGCACTGCTCACAGTATTTTACATTTATAAAAGACCACACTTGATAAACCCAATGTACATTTGTTGTATTTCATTGTAAACTGCAGTCAGGTTACAAATTACACACAACAATATGCTACTATCTTTGTCATGCATCAATATCTGGATTTTTTTATCTTCTTATTTTTTTCTGGTAGCTGAACAAAGTGTGTAGGCTGGCTTACACTTTTTTAAAGCACTTTATGAAAACCTCTGAAAAATTTATGTTCATGTCAATGATCTTTATTGTTATGTTCATGTCACTGATCTTTATTGACAATATAGTGGTCCCTGTCTTGATTGAGAGACCACCCAAGGGAAAGTCAAAATGTGGTCTCTCAAAATAGGTGGTCTTTCATCAGAGGTAAAATGACATGAAAAAAAGCACAATGTTCTCAGAGAGTTGTCTTAAAAAGATATTCATGCAGTGTTTCATTAGAGGGGTATCTCAAGGCAGGTATCACTCTGCGCTAATCACACAACACGCAACTCCAAAGAAGGATTTATATAAATGTAAGTGTTTGATATCAACGTAATATGTAGGCTAATACGATGGAATTTGTATTTATGGTGTTCCAGCCATAGCATAACAATGATTATGATGACTTGCATTCATTAGGCCAAATTGTTTTAGATGGACAATAATTTCAGTTTATGTGTACAAAGCCACTTTTGCCAAAAATGACGGGAAAGCTATGAAACCGTTTGATACAGTATTCTAAACGAACAAAGCAAAGAAGCCATAAGCTGTGAAGTGCTACTGCAATTCCGTATTGAAACTCAACTTTCAGATTAACTTGCAGGATGCGTGAGTATTTAGTGGGAGATAATTAAGTAATATTTTGGGTGTCATAGTGCTTCGAAATTGTGAAGTTTGACGGCCTAATTCTCACAAATGCTTAATGCTTTGGTCTTCATCACAGAAATACAGTAAATAACCTTTTAATATCTATGTGCCTGTTTGACTAACCTTAGCAAGATTGTCACCATATGTATTAGTATAGGGAAGGAACAGACAGATATGCAGATTTTCGGGGACAATCAAGCGAAATAGTGATGCAAAAGTGGGCCAGAACTACCACATTCTTTTTACATATTACCACACAATCAAGAAAACAGAACTCCTTCTATTTGTGTTTTCGTTCGTCCGTTTGTTCTTTCAACTTTTTTTTGCGTTAACTAAGTTATACTCTATAAAACACTGAAACACGTTACCCCCCCCCCCTCAAAAAAAAGCATCTTGGAATCTGGTCTGTAAAGCATTGATTTCCATGTGGGTCAAACTACATTGGTCTGTGTGACAGCGCCCTGCGTGACGTTGAGACCATTCAAGATTTTTTCCAGTCAAAATAATTTTCAGAGGTCCAGCAGAGGCACGATTCACCCTAAAAATGACGCGTCAAAAATAGGTGCATGAATGTAAACACTGAAAGTTTTTATAGGCTTCCAGTGTCCAAGACATGATTCCATGACGACCCAAGGTTCCTGGGTGCATCATCAGTTGCATATCTGGATTATTTATAGAAAAAACTAATTTTCAACAGATCATAACTTTGTCAAATTTTGATCACTTTTGGCAATCTAGGGCCCATTTCCGATCAGAATTGACCAAAGAATCTAAAAATGATATAAATTTGACCAAGCTGGCCTCCTTTTCCTGCTTGAAATTTAAGGTCATTTTCTAGGTCATTCGTAAAATGTTTGTTTTAAAGCATATTATGCCAGTATTTGAAATGATGTATTGCTAGAACTTCAAGTATGCACATTTTCAAGATATAGGGCAATGTCGCTTATTTCTGGCCATGAGGGGCACTGCACCTTTGACCCGGCCTTGACCCCCAAAATCAGACGACATGCAGCTTTTCCAGCGCACACAAAACAAGATGGCCAAGGAAGGGAGATTCGCGTCTCTTGACGATGGAAGAAAAGTGACGTGATATTTGTTCATTTATTGTTCCTTAGTATAGTAAAGGAAATGGTGGCCTTGCCTTTGTGGGACAGGAAGAACTGTAAACCTGAGGGATGGACCGTCAACCCGAAGCAAAGATGAGGCCTGACAGTCCATGCCTCAGGTTTACAGTTCTTCCTGTCCCACGCAGGCGAGGGCACCATTTCATTAATGCATCCCAGTAAATTTCCACAGTTTTATTTTCACCAAAGTCTCAAACTTACCGGGCATTATGGACATAATGTCAATAATACATGTCTATTCAGAAAACGTGGTCAATGAGATGTGATAAATGATAACGATTCACCAACTCGCATTGTAGAACCTCTTTGGAATCTGGGCCTGGCAAACAGGCTTATGTTCTTGGGCAGCAAGTGGGTTTCCAAATTCCATGGGCTAGAAAAAAGTGTACAGGTGTGACGGTAACCTAAATAAACATCGCGAAAAATGTAATATTTTTTGCGTCTTAGTTTGTTCAATGTTTCCAGGCTTTGCAGTCACTAAGTTGCTTCTGAAGGCCTTCCAGATCACAACTCATGTTATATCCCTTAGCGGCCGCAAAAGGACGTGTTGTCAGCGCAGATATGGTGTTGGTGTTGGCGGATCGCCCATCCACACTCACCGCTACACATGATTTCAAAGTTGCTCACAGATACTGATTTCACTGCATATGAACAGCCAAAATTGGCATATCTCTTGAAAGGCGTGATTGTTTACAGGGGGTGTCTTGGGTCTTCATTATGATTTTTTAAAAAAAAGGAAATCGATGCTTGAACTTGTTAAGTTTCGATTTACCAAGCTAGGCCTACAAATTGCATTCACGATCATAATATTACAAATTACCTTTACAGTAATTAATTGTAGTGGCACTTTAAACCTTTCGTGGAATATGAGAAGTGTGTGTTTATACCTTCCATAGTAAGCATATACCTCATTTAAAATGTTGGGGTGACCACCAATGCCAACGTCACATGCGATTGCGAGAACTCGCTCTTCCCATCTGGATTCACGCATTTCAACAGATGAAATAAACGCAGTTCAAGGAGTCATAAAATGATATTTAAAAAAATCTCGATTATGCTTTTCTTGAAATTTTCACTGTTTAGAGAGAAAAACTAAACACTCTCTCAGTTCACAGGTATTGAATATTGACGAACACGCATCACTAAAATCCCCTTGCCGATCCACTGGGATTTGAGCCTATATCGTGCGGCCCTCTCTGCATCAGGTCGCAGCTCAGCTCTAGCGGACGATATTACACTGCGGTCACTTCCTAAGCGTGGAAGTGCCTTCCTTCCCGTAAAAATTGTATCATGTCGGTACCAGGGTGAAAGGTTGCGGAGTGAAATTAAAATTCAAGTGGGCAAAGTGTTCTTGTCTCAATTAACTGTTGTGAAGCGAGGTGGCAGTTGCTGAAAACCTAACATTTTGTAATTATTTTTTTTCCTTTTTTTGTCGAACTATAAATACCCAAATAGTACTCCCCAACTGAGTTTCCCACACTGTGTTGAATTACAATTAACAAGCTTTTACAGCAGTATAGGCCTACGTGAAGTAGAAGTCAATAATTTTGTGCCAGGCACTCATTTCATGATATATTACCATCTAGTGTAAATACAGCCCTGGTTATCCTTCATGTACATTGCGTTGGCATGGGAGTATGAGCGTTGGTATTTCAGAGCAACGGTGACTCAAATAGAGGCTAAAATCAGCACATGGAGGCTTTTTACCTTGTATGACCAATTAAATGTAAGAAGCCATAAGTTCCTAATTATATATTCGTAAATATCACCCTTAGAATGGTTACTAGACATTCAGTTCCCTTACAGCCAATCAGAGAACGGGATTCTGACACACACCCTAATTATAAACACCATCCTGAAAATGGATGCCACAGGATTGGTCTTTATGAATTTATGATTAGGCGTCTGTGAGAATCCTGTTCTCTTATTTCGTACAGGAACTGAATACCTAGTAACCAGGGGTAATAGGATTTTGAGCCTGGCTCTCTTCGGTCCAAATTCAAAAGTATTGGGCGATATCTGGGTGAGGCTGGCTACCCTGAGGATCTGAATTCTATAAGCCTATTATTTACACTTAATAAAAATATAAAAGATATCATATGGCTGTAGCTGTATCACTCCTACATCAGTCGCTCGCATCCGTATCGTCACGAGACCGAAGGTCTCGTGACGATATGGGTACTCGGGGGTTGACACTGGGGGTGATACAGCTACAACCATTTGATAATCTATAATAATACTGAAAACCAAATATAGCTAATGTCTCACTCACTTTATCAATCATATTCCAGAACTAAAATAGCCATATCCATTAGTTTCTCATTGATATTTTAGTATTTTCCAGAACTATATTAAATTTGCGAAGGGTATTATCTTGCAATTTTTTATTCTTCAAATAATTAAAGAATATCATAACGTCCAAGACAGATTAAGATATAAAATGTGACAACTTTCAATATATTTCATTTTAATTTATTTTCCACAAATCGATTCTTATATAGCTTTGACATTTGTTTAACATGGGTGTGTGCATATGTTTCAACCAGAAATTACAGATATGTAGGTATCTCTTGTCGTGCAGTTTGACCCATGTACCAGTCACTGCTGGTAAGAAAAATATGACCAGACGCATATTTGTTCACCATCCAAGTTGGAAGAAGATCCAGTTATTTTCCATGTTGCAAGTGTTGTAAATTGTATTTAGGGTAGTTAGTACTTTCTTGTACCAAATGGAAGCACTACATTCAGTACTTTGTTTCAAAACCTGTCATGAGGACACCTTCTCTGCATACGTGGTTAACTTTGATCATCACTTGCAACACAGGTGGCAAAATTACCAGTTGGGGATCAGATGTAGAAATATATGTTATTGCAACATTCCTATGGCCACTGTATGTGCTTTGTCAATATGGTGGACGTCTTCAGTGGAAAAAAGTGTCCACTGTAAAGAACTTCCACTTTCCCACCATTACCATATATTCCCATTGCAAACACTGGGTTGCATTATCATGCTGGGTTACCCACAACTAGCAATTTTGTATGGAACACTTTGCCACCTGAACTCTTGGGTGAGCAAGAGTCAACTGAAAATGAAGATAAAACAACAATCAGTGATGATGATGATGATGATGATGATGATGATGATGATGATGATGATGATGATGATGATCGGGACAATAAAGGTCATGGGGATGATGGTGACAGTGGTCGTGGTGTCAAAAAAGCGATGAAGGCCATAGCGATGATAATGGTTATGGTGATGGCGATGATGATAATGGTCACAATGATGATGACAAAAACGTGATGAAAGTCATGGCGATGATAATGATAACGGTCATGGTGATGATGATGACAGTGAGAGTCAGAGTTATGATGGTAACAATATATATTGTGATTATGGTCATGATATCAGCGACGAAAACAAAAAAACCACATCCCCATCTTATCACTCTCTATCAAAAAACCCGCACAGCGCCCGAATCCACAAATCACTGGCAGCCAGCTGCAAAATGCCAGAACACTCAACATATTATTACTTTATGGTCATGGTATTATGCCACCCGTTTAAATTCTTTACCCCAGGTTTATTTCCCATTTTTTCAACATTCACAATGAAAACTACCAATTACGTGCTAAGTCAACATGATATTGTATATATGTATATATATATATATATATATATATATATATATATATATATATATATATATATATATATATATTATATATATATATATATATATATATAAAACAGACAAAGTGAATATTTTTCTCAGTCTCAATATCTGCTGGTGCTAGCAGTCAATAAACCAAATGCTAATGTTCTTGAGTTCGCTAAACAAATTTGTAAGTGGCCAATGTATTGTTTTATGAATTATAAATGAATCTTATCGGATTCTGCAGCAATTGCAGTTTTACTTCCCCATTTGCTTACAAAGTTTTATGGCTTAGGTCCGTCCCTGTGTTGGTATTGTTACAGCATATTAATATACATGTGGGTATACATGTACGTAATATACATATATATATATATATATATATATATATGTATGTATATACATATATATATATATATATATATATATATATATATATATATATATATATATATATATATATATATATATATATATATATATGTGCGCGCGCACACACATTTAGTCATATAATACGGCAAACAAAACACAAGCGCATTATTATTTTAACATTGAACTTTTACATCAATTCCACTATACCCAAACAGCAGGCACTTCCACATATTAGAATTTAATTTAAATTTAAACTTATACATTTCTAGTTTTGTGCGTCTCGGCTAGGCTTACAATTTGTCACTTGGAAAGTGAATGTGAACATCTGTTATAGTGGCACAGTTTAGGGAAGCCATCAAAAGATCGATGTGCGATAAAAAACGAACCTAATTTAGTAAGGGGGGGAGTCCATTTAGTTTTCTATCTCACAAAATCGATGTAGGCAAAAAATATTAAAATTTAAACTTGCAAACAGGAAAAAAGCCGTTTCCGCGATGATCGAGCGCCAGTTTTAACGGGTTGTTCATATAGCGGTTGCAATATCAACCATTCATCCAGGGATGTAAGTGCTGTCTTCATGTTGTAGAATAGTAGTAATCCGAATCTTTAAAGGCCATCCTAAATACACCACAATATGACCTTTTTATAGTGGCAAAACCCTGTGTAATGTGTGACCACTACAGTACACATTCGGGGAGATCGAAGTTTCAATGTAAAGTCGAGTTTAGTTTCAGGAGGGGGGGGGGGGGTCTGACCCAAACGAAATTACTTTCATTTATTTGTAACCATTGAACTTTTGATGGCTTTCCTTAGGAAACTGAACCCACGACCCCATCTCTGCTGGGTATGTGACAATAATTTCGTTGGGTTTGATGTAGGGATGCTGATCGGCAAATCAATTATCAGTGGGTGCCCACTTGGGACCCCAGTGGCTACCACTGCAGATCCAGGAGGCAGCTGAGGCTGAAAAACATTGTTTGGGGCATTTGATGGGGAAGAATTCTGTGGCACATGCATGGGCCTATTACAAGTGTCTGTACTCAAAGTATGCCTTTTTAATTGTACATTTGTACTTTCAGGGGCCTGTGTATCTGAACATACTTAATTAGGTTCTTCAGACTTGTTTTCAGTTTTATCTGCAAACAAATGATGCTCATCTACCTGAACAGGACTTCTAGAGGTCTGTCCACCAGATTTAACCAAATAAATCGTTTAAGAGTTCATCGGCTTCGGCACTATCAAAGTAAAACTCACAATGGAGCTTTGCTTCAAACCCATCTGGTAAATCCCGACTCAACAGGAGAACCTATGTCTACAGGTGATTTGCTGTTCTTGAGACTGCTACTATGACATGTATTTACTGGAACTACTACCACTGAAGTGACAGACATATCAGACTTTGCGACAGTGCATGGCATTTTTTCTCATTGTTTTTGGAGCTAAAGAATTTGCTAAATTTACTTGAGATTTCTTTCTGCTGATTTAAAGATATATCTCTGTATGAATTAATTGACTGGATATTTATGTGTCCACACAAATGTTGCACTTTTATCTCATGTACATAGGCAACGCAATGCCAACCCTGTGCGCCTGATGCTGTGATTTGAGAAGTCGCCCATAGCCCCGCTTGTGTTGTCATTGTCTTACAAAGGGCTTGGATGGTATTCTTTCCCATTGGCTGATCTTTGAAACACGGGTCTCTTTTTGCATTGTGGTTGATGGACAGGTACAACCTGCTTCATCTGTCAATGTATGCCCTGGTCTATGCCGCCTATATTCCAGGTAGACATTAACTGGGTTAAGTGGATCATCTGTAAAGCACATCATCATCATCATCATCATCATTACCACTTATATAAAAACCCGGCGGCGGTAATTTCGGACCTGTATCCACTATCGGGGCAACCTGCTCCGCTTAGCCCCGTCTTTGACGTTATGGGGCGTTTGGCACTCAGCCTATTGCGGTCACTTATTTTTTTGCCTGACGGCGACTTCACTATTTGATACAACATCCCTATTCTGGGGCCAATAGCTGGTAACTGTTCGTCGTTGTATTTATGTTTTCAGGTAATATCCACTCTGGAAAAGTCTCATTGCATATTGAACATTCTTTTGACAAATTAATCGTCCCTTAACACTTATCACACATTTATTTTGGGTACTACGTCTTCAAAATACCCGATCGGCTTGGCTGCCAATTTGAAGATAGTGAATTCTGCATCCGATCGTTTGTAATTCAGCAGTGGGACGATCTTGGGAGTAGCGGTCGAAAGAGGGTTATATTATATGAAACCAAAAGTATATATTTTGCAAAAGTTTCAGAGCGTCAATAATGATATGATATGTGCTGTGGCCGCGATTCCCTTTGATATCCAGATCGAGTGTATAGTTGTGCGACTGTCCCGCGATCAGTGCATAAATTGCGCAATGTTCAAAATGGCGTTCACCAAAAGGTGTCTGGGTGTGTGTCGCATTTGGATCTGTAACTAACGATGATAACTGCTTCACACACAACAGAGTGGGCAGATTAAATTTAATAACAAAACTACACAAATGTGAGTGCCTGGCCGTAAATTATGCATGGCACGAGCGTACCGTGGAGTAGAAGGATACACGAGATGCAGCTCGGGGCAGGCGGGCTATCGAGTGTATATTTCCGCGCCACGACTACGCAAGTGCCACGAAGAGCTTACAGCCAGGTAATTGCAGGAGTGTTGTTTTATCTTTATCCCTTGTATTTGTAGTCCAGAGTGTTCTCCACCATTTCACACAAAGAATTGATAGTCTTGTATAGAAATAGCAATCAACGACAAATACCGCCGCAGACGATTAATCAACATCCTAGGTGCGTTCGCATGAAAAAGTGGTCAGTGCAAAAGTAGGACATGCACGCGAACGCTCTACACGGGCGTGTGGATGGGCAATAAATTCTACATGGTGCAGAGCGGCCCGTCCGTGGCTACTCTGGACTACACATACATGGGATAAAATATAGTATGTAATGTTTTAAAAGTTCTTTACGACCGTTTGCCCTAGTAACTCGGAGAACAGACATGTGAAACCTTCCGAAATATCCCCTATTGAACTTTGTGTTGCTATGCTGTTTCCCCGGCTCAAGTTAACCCTCCAGACAAGTTGAAATAAAATGCTGTATTTGGGTTGACTTTACTGCAAAATATCGGCACACGATAGCCACTATTTCGATAAAATCTTTTATCCTTGCAGATGCAATGCTGAAAAAACCTGGCCGCGATTCACTGTGACAATATCCAAATCAAATTTTCCTTTCCCACAATGCATTGCCCCATGTTTAAAAATGGCGCTCACCATGCGTGCATGCATGCCATGGTATCGTGTTGCATTTGGATTTATGACTAATGATAATTGCTTCAGACACAACAGAGCGGGCCGATTAACGTTAAGAAAGTAAGTCATCTTTTATGAATAAGTTGACGACAGTTTCCCTAGTAACTCGGAGAACAGACATCTGGAAACTTGCAAAATATTAGATACCGATCACACCACCACTGTGGCGATCCTTTTTCCCCGGCCTTAGTTAACCGCCCAGACAAGTTGAAATAAAATGCAGTGTTTGAGTTGATTTTACTCTAAAAAAATGGCACACGTTGGCCAACTTTTCGATTAACTTACAACTTGGTTTTTTACAAGTGGTCATCTGTGGGGTAATTTTGCTGGTCGTTGGTCGTGTGTTGCACACCTGTGGTCCAGGGCTGTCCGACAGAACTGGAGTATTGTAGCAAAATTTTATTTCACAGTTCTTGAAAAATGCTAGAGAATGTAACCAGAATAAGTGTTTCTCGTGTGAAGAAGTTGAGAAAATGCTCCAGGGTATCCACATTTTGCTAGAGATTACCAGTTGGACAGCAATGTGATCGTTTGCATCGGGTTATTTAAGATTGCAAAAGCGCCCATGCCAAGAATTGATTGGTTGAAATTATCCCTCCAACCCTAGGGTAGGGATCTCAGTCTTCTTAATTTTCTGTTAAAAGTAGACAAAGTTGGTGCAGAAACCACGTCTTCAGGCAAAAACTCTCTCTTTTAAGAGGTAGAAATGCTATGAGGGAGATGAAAACTGGTCGTTTTGATCAGGTGGTCGCCTAACCCAGGGGACTGGAGTCTGACAGGCACTACTGCAGAACCTGCCAGGGTATATCAAAAAGAGTTTGTCCCCTTGTCAGCAGACTGTTTCTTCTTAAGAGTCCGCTCCGAAGGAGTCTGCCAAGGGACGGCTGCAGCTGTCGAGATCTCGGTCCTCCAGGCCCGAACACTCCGACAGCAAGCAACCTTGCAAACCAATGCGACTGGAGTGGAAGCCTTCAAGCGGCTGCCTAAGAATTCAAATACCTTGGCCAGTCTGAGTGCTTGGGTCTGAGCGCTCGGATTATAAGTCCGGGCAGTATGGATGGCAAACACCCCGACCCGTCCAAGCTCTCAGATCGTAAGCCCAGAAGAACCCTCTCTTTTAAGAGGTAGAAATGCTATGAGGGGAGGTGAAAACTGGTCGTTTTGACCAGGTGGTCGCCCAACCCCGGGGACTGGAGCGGGTAATTACAGGTTTTACTGCAGAACCTGCCAGGGTATATAAAAGAGAGTGAATGTAAGAACATTTTCAAAAATAAGGTGAAATCATTCTTGATGCATGAGATGGGACTGCTGGAGTGGGATAGCTTTATTCAGTATTTTGATGTAATAAAAGTTTTGCCTTTGGTGCTTATATTCATTTATTCATTTATTCATTTATTTTACATATTAAATTCATTGAAAATTTAAATCTATCCTTTAATTCTCAAGTAATTAAAGCATTTTAGCTACAAGCCTGTGCAAAGCAACTTAATATTTTTCTGACTTCACACTTGCTACTTTCATGCTGTGGTCCACCATAAAAGTAAGCCAAGGCAAGACTCCCTGGGTTTTTGGTGCTTCAATTTCATGCATCATAGTTGGGTGTGCTTTCAGCAATTATATTGCACCATGCTGGCATATTTGCCCTAACATACGTGTATTTTATAGATTTTTTTGTATTCTAGGATGTCCATATTGTACACTCTTTTCATGTGTATGAGTCAAATGTTATCAATTAATCACTCAACATTCAGTGATAAAAGTTTGGTACATTTAGGCCTAGTTATTATCTTAATGTATTTTTTTCCTGTTGTTTTTGTACAAAAAATACACAATTTACTAATTGCAGGATATTTTTATCTGTTAATTTTCCCCGAATTATAAATATGATTAATAAATGTGCAAGAATTCTCTGAACCCTTACATGTATCAATACAAAAATTGTCTTATCTGAATTGATAACATGACAATGGTCTTTTTCTAAATGGATTTTTTTTTCTAATTTGTGCTACTTTCCATCAGATTTTTGTACAATCTGAGGGAAAATAGCCAAACCAGTAAAATAACGACTAAAATGTTGTGATTTCTTCAACCATGTCAAGGGCAAGATTTTTTCTAAATAAAAAATCACCCTAATGAGTCAGTTTGTGTGCTCAAATTCGAGGGGGTTTTTTGGGGGGGGGGGCCCCACACCCCCTAGCATACCTTCGGGGGCTTACTTTGGCGCTTAAGGCCACTGAAACCAAAAATATTTACTTTTTTGGGTCACTTGCGGGACTGAGTTTGTAGCACTGCTCTGGGTCGATCAATTTTTATTAGGAAAGGACTGCTTGAAATTACCCTTTTTTCCCTTGGTTGCATTAATTTTAGGGTCGGACCTTTTTAGTAGGGTCTGTTAGGCTACCCAAACCACACACACTTTTGTTAGGCCTTACGTAGTTTTTTTCGTTCTTTCGCTTCTCTACGCAAAGGGCCACACCCCCTAAAAAGTGTTTTACAGGTGCTACCACATATAGCAGAGGAAATAGTAAGATTTTGGGGCCTACATTGGGGGCTATCTTTTACATATCCGCGGAAAGAAAAGCTGCATCAAAATGAAAATGTGAATTTTCGCTCGGCTTACCTTTGTCTGTCTGGACCATTTTCGGTTGAAATGGTCTCGCGTCTTCATTTGCTCCTTGTCGTGTCTTAGTTGTTCTTTCATTGAATTCAAGGGAGAGGGTACCCTCAGTGCTAGTCCTAGGTTGAATGTCTGCCCAGTCTATACTTGTGTGTTCCTGGGACCCCTGAGGTAGAAATTCATTGTATTTTGAAGCCATATCGTGTTAATCAAAGCTTTGGCATTACCTGTAAAAAGAAACCAGGTAGGGAAACACCCGTAAGAGGCCTCTGAGAGATTTATCGATATAAATCATTGGCTTCGATTGATTCTTCAAATCGTTCAAGCGGAAGAAGTGAAAGAATATTTAGAATAATCAACATGGAAGAAGCAAGGCTGTTGCATCAATGCAGACATATGCCTATTGTACATTTTTGCTTGGATTATTTAGGATAATTCACAAAGATTTCTCCTGTAAACAATAATTAATGGAACGTAGAATAGAAAGGCCGCCCATAAACAAGGTAATAAAGTGTCAAGATCTAGGAACTTTCGCCATTTTCACGTTTGAAGGTTGGGGTTAGGTCTACTACGGAAGGCTTTTTCCCCATCCCAGCTATGGAATTTTCTCTAGAAGGTGAAGAAGTGTATTATCATAGCTGAAATGATATGTACCATGAAAATTGTCACAATCTTCATACAGATAAGGCGTTTTATAAACATAAAAAAACGATCATCATTGAGCATCCAACTTGGAAATTTTGTTGTTGTAATTCGAAAATATCTCGTGGGTCTTCTTCGCACCCAAATAAACTCGGAGGTAACAGAGTAAATCACAGATCACTTTATACAGCCTGTAGGAATGACATCACAGAGTGTTGGATCTCATGTCTAATTGTTTGGGGGAGATCACTGTTTTTCCTGAAGGAAATTGGAGCTTTAAATTTCTGTGATATACTGTGTTTTGCAAAGCTGATCTCAATTTCTTCCACCATTTTTGTCCTATTATCTGTGTATGATGGGCAGTCCAGCATAAAGCGTTGGAATGTTTCTCCTTCCAGGTTGCTGCCAGACATAGGTGAGTTGAAGGTTTCTAGAAGAATTTTGTGCATATGATCGTTTTGTTTGGCACGTCCTAAAACAAGTCTGTTAAATCATGCCTCGGTTTTCCTGTGATTGGAAAGAGAGTGGTGTCTGTATCTGACCTGCGTGCAGAGTCCGCATGTCCATCTGGCTACTTGACCCATGTCCCAGCGTTTTTGCTATGTTTGTTGACTTTTCTTTTTGATGTTGAGTTTTAAAGAATTGATGGTAGCTTTGCTTAGGTGAGAGGCCACTTGGTTGTTTTTAGCCATTGTAGCAGCGGCCTTGGCCATCTTATCTGAAATATCGTTACCCCTGAGGTCAACATGGCCAGCAATCCATGTGATGATGATTTCGTTATCCAGCTGTTGTAGTATGCTGACTCTGATAGTGTTGTTTCGGTGTAGTTAGCGGGAGGCATGGGGGAAATGACCATTTGTAGGGCACTCTGGCAATCTGTAAACAGGTGTATCTGAGTGCCTCTGAGTTTAGGTTGATTCTTCCCAAGAATTTCTAGGGCTAAGTTTATGCCTTCCAGTTCACTGTGCTAACTGCACGAATTGGCCGAGACTGGTTTGGTATATTTGGTAGGTTTATTCTTGGGGCCCGCCCAGAAGATTGCAGCTCCAGCATCGCACAGGCCTGGGTTTTTCAGAGCAGAGTCATCTGTGAAGATAACGATACTATTGGAGAGTTTAACAATATATTCATTTGCGAGCTGATTGGCCTCTAACTCTGGATAGTTGTTCTAGTTCTGCTATTTCCCAAAGTGTTCCAGGCAATGAGGTTTTGGTCATTCTGCCACAAAAAAATGTGTGGTACCGATATTATGTATGCTGGCTCAATTGAGTTATAGTTAATTTCCTCAAGGTTAGAGAGAGCCATTTTGAATTTGTGTATTAGTGTAATCATTTTGTGATCACAATGGGGAGGATTGTTCATAAGGTTTTTTATCATCGTCTTAATGCTGGTCAGATTTCTTATTATGGAGAAGTAGGATATCAGAAGCACTTTGTTTAGTCTGAAGTCAAGAGGTAAGATGTTTGTTATTACCTCTAATGCAGATGTTGTTGTATGCTGTATAACACCTGCTGCTGTGGTTAATGATTGGTGCTGTATTTTTTCCAGGGGCCCAGGTTCGAATTTGGAGATGATACGGGATAAGCATATTCCATTAAAGGCCTTATGCATGCTTTATACAGCATACACATGAACATTATGTTGGCCCCTTTGGACTCTTTGGTGAATATGCCTATTTTTCCTAAGGCACTTTTACCCTTAGTGGGCTTGAGTTGCGTTTTTTTAGATCTTATTGCAGACGTGACTTCCTGCAATATGATTTCGCCATTATATTGTTCTGGTGTGTTTTGGCTTGTTGTTATTGCAAGTTTACGTATTTCTTCTTGTAAGATGTTTTTTACTTGTGTGTTGACAGTTTTATGCAAATTGTCATCATAGGTTTTGGCATCCACGTGTGCTAAGGACATATATCCCCTCCAGTCGCTACACAAATATGTTGTCGTTAAGATGATATTTGCCGTTATTCCTTAGGAGAGGTTGGACATGCGCAGATTTGTTTCCTTTAAGTGCTTTATTTATGACCGCCCAGGGATTTTGATCACAGTGTTTAAATTCTTCACATTTGTTGTACCACCAATTAATCATGGATTCTTCGTATTGGGACAAAAATTTTTAGACACATATCCTAAGTAGACTCCAGTTGTGAAGATCTCTTCTTCTTCGATATTTCGTTTTAGCATTCTTACAGCATTTCAGTAGGTTGGACAGTTCTTGTGTCCAGAAGGGTTTACTGTGACTGCAGACTTTTTTTCTAAGGGATATGTTGGTTAGCCAACTCTAAAAGGTGGGCAGACAAGAGTTCGCATGTTGTATTTTCTGGCAGCTTTAGTTCATTATAGTTCTAGTTCTCCATCCATTTATGGAATTCATTTTGTACTACTTCTTGCCACTTTGTCCAGTCAGCTTTTTGAAGCACCATGATGTTCTTGGGCTTTCATTAATATCATCCATTATGCTGATTTTTATTGGTATATGATCTGTCCAGAGTGGGTTGTTAATATCTCTGATCCAGTGTGTTTTGTCTTTATCTAATGTGGGGGATAGGGTGAGGTCTACTGCACTATGCTGACTATCTTGTTGGTTTACCATTATTATGTAGGTAGAAGCCATATTTGATGATCCAATCTGACAATCTTACCGTGTTTCCATGATATTTCATTTCTGGAGCTTGTGGTGGTGTGCCAATTTTCCCCTAATAGGCTTCTACTATTGAAGTCACCAGTTATAATAAGGGGGTCTTTGGTATTGTTAAGCACATTCTGGAGATTTTCTTCAAACTTTATTAATTGTTCCATTTTACCTTGTGGAATATACATTGGCTAGCATGACCTTTTTTATGTAGATTTCAGCTTCAGCCCATACTGCTTCCAGGTTGTCATCTTCAAGAACCTTCCTACTTACAATCTTTGTGCTTGGTGTGGGCAGGGGCGACCACACCTCCATGAGTGTAATTGAGTCTGTTTCTGAACAGATCATTGCAGTCCCATTTTTTGAAGTTGATGTACGATTTATCATTCCAAGTCTCACTCAAGGCAACTATGTTAATATTTTGTTTGTCTACATAAGATTCCAGGTACTTCTTCTATGTGTTCAGTGATCTAATCCTAACTTGTAGTAGGTTAAGGTTCCGCATGTTTGCCAAGTTTTCTTTACGACTGGACAAACGTTAGTCAAGGTGCCGATATGCTGGACACTTGTTGCTATTGTATTGCAATATTTGCAGGATGTTTTCAAACAATGTATAATGATTGGGGTTTTGTTCCATGCAGTTAACACATACTTCCTCTTTTTCACACAGCTTGGCAATGTACCCAAATCCTTGGCAGCGATAAGATATTATAACTCTGTTTCTCTCAATAGGCACGCTATTGTGAACCTTACTTTGAATATCGAGACCGTTTTGTATTAACTTTTCCATGGCAGCATCAGAAGAAGTTATTTTAACCAGAGGCATGGTTTGTTCAGTCCTTCTGTTATGGAGCTTGTGTGTATTAGATGTAAATCCCGTGTGAAAGTATACAGCCTTTTTGAATGGTGATTTCATTCATAGATTTTGGAAATCCCTACATATAACCGAGGATTTAGATTGTCTACTTGAGGGGAGGTGAGGATAGATCAAACCACCTCAAAAGGCATCAGGTTGCCATGTTTCAAGGGCAATATCATAGCTCACTTTGTCCTGGCAGTGTATAACTATGCCGTCCACTGGTAGTGAGTAGACGAAGCTGAAATTAATTTGTAGCTTGCATCGGATTGTTTCCTTGATAATATTAGAACTGTTCCTATATTTAGTTGGATCAGAAATGCCATCAATGACAACTATGTGGTTACTTGCTTCTCCATTGGATATTCTTGCTTTCTTGTTTGGTGAAGAAGTATCTTGGCTTTCGTTGTTATCATATAGCCTTGAAGTGTTTGTATTATTGTCTTTTAAATTGTCAATTTTACTTTTTGTATTTTGAGGTCTGGGCACAAATTGAATGATTTTTTGTCAGATCTGCATTCAGTGATTTAAGGTTTGTGAGCAGCAGGTTTAGTGGCGAGGTTTGCGCTACAATTAGATATGTGTTTGTAGACATTAATGTTCCCAATTCTGGCAATGATACATAGAACACACCCATAAATTTTCCCCAGTTGGGAGGCAATAGAATATTCTTTTGGAGTCAGTTCAGTGCACTGAATATGCCACCATTGGTGACAATAAGAGCACTCGACCCAAAAGATTTCATGATCTTCCTTGCACGGGCAAACAGCTTTATTTGTTCTATATGCACTGGTTTTGTTTTGTTTTGTTTTGTTTTTGTTGTTGTGGATTTTTCCTTTTCCCTCCTTTAGTGTTGGTTGTACATTTTTTTACTGTTTCTACCTGTTCTTATCACTTCAGGAGGCTTAATTGTCTATATTTTTCCCTCAACACTGAAGCTTTCTGTGATCGCTGTCTGAAGCTTATGGTTCCTTTTCTTTTGGCTATGGGTTTCCATATGTAATCGAGGAAAGAAGAAACAGTAATAGTTCAGGTTGTAAATAGAATTGTGAGGGAGTCTAGCATCAAATTACTGTAATGGTATGCAGAAATTAAAGTAGCCCGTCCCTAAGGTTTTGTACATCATGAGTGACATTGATGTGCCATATCATGAAGCAAATTTTCTTAATGTCAGAAAAAGCGTGAAGACCGTCATAAAGAGAATCTTTTTGATCAGCTTTTTGATCCTATATTGCCCATTGCGTTTGGCTTCCTTTGATGTAATGACGACCTCAGAATCTCAGTAGCAGCAATGGGGAGTGATTGGCAGGGTTGTTTGTGTTCTGTTTAGTTCCAACAACCGGATGTTGAGTTAATGGATGTCTGACAGGTGCATTGAGAGCTCCTCCTTGTCCTTGATTGTGGTTATATACCCTTTGGATAAGTTGAACTCGATTAAATGGGCGGGGGGGGGGGGGGCACAGTGATTGATGAAGCTAACAATTGAGTTGGCCCACTATGTATGTATTGTGTTGTGCAGTTTTATCAGGCCTTTGAGAGCATCATTGATACCTGCGTGTTCCAGAAAAAGCTTTGCTATGTTTTACCAACTTTTCCGTGATTTGGGTGATGTGCAAGGCGATTTTTTACAATGAGCCAGGCAATCGTAGGTATATTCCCTGATCTCAGGTAGTTCACTGTTTTCTTGCTTAGTTTCTTTGTTGTTCCACCCTTCTTGATGATGTAGTGTTTCTTGTATATGTGATAGCAGTAAATTCTGTACTTGTGAAAGTTTAGGGCTCTACAGTCCACAATTAGCATGGTATGGTATGAAGATGACATGAGATTGGAATAACTAGGCTTGACACAGTCAGGAGTGGGAAAGGGCTGCAACCCCAACCCACCACCCCACCTAACCTGACTATGCGTGAGACATTGCACCTGTTGCCGACTTACTCACATGCTTGCTCAGGTATCATAAATGGAGGCACTTTGGTGAAAATTTGATGAGAAATTGTTTTAGGCAGCAGACAAAAGTTCTAAGTGGCCGAACTGGAGAGTGGCATGACAGAAAACCCTGACTCAGAAAAGTGAATGGGCTTGACAGTTGCCATATGTACTTAAAAGTTCCATGACCAGTGTACCTTCTGTGTGTCACTTGTGCCTTACTGGGCTACCTGGTTGAATTACAATTGCACCATTAATTGAGTTACTATTGCACCGTTTTACAAATAACCCGCGATGAGGGTGCAGTGTCACATTGTCAGTGTGGGCGATCATATGAGTTCACACTTGCTTAACACCAAAAATAGGAGTCTTTTCTTGCTCTTATTCCATCGATGGGTGTAGCGTTGTTACCACGTATTTTATCTGTACAGGTTCGATAGGTCGAGGCTGCCAAGCAGGACAGCAGCTGTATGTGTGACACTCAAACCAACCTTGGCTTCATAGGCAGATTCCGCTGTGCTTCATGTCAGTTATCCCGGAATGCTTCGTTGGGGGTGCAATGTCACATTGCCTTTGGGCGATAATGTAAGTTCACGCTCGCTTAGTGTCAAAAGTAAACTCTTATTCCGCCATTGCGTGAAGCATTGTTGCCAGAAGATTAGTCCACCTTTGACAGAAGCACTATTTTAAACAAACTACAGATAACAAAAACCTTAACAACAGACTTGAAGGCAATTTTACCCGTTTTTTCCCACACGAAAGAAAACACGTGTACCAACCAGAAGAACCGCCATTTTGAATACCAAACTTGGAAAGACAGCGAAGTAATAGTGTCATATTACAGCCATCTTATGCCTGAAGTTTGTACCACTGACATAAATAAAGCAGACGACACGATATTCATGATAATGTTGTAGTACTTACTTAATTTCAGGCAAATTTCGATCACATAGAACCTATATGTCTTCAGTGGTGAATGCTTGAGTTTTATTTGGTAAATTTCCTTTGCCATCTGATTTAAGCAGCCTGCGTTTGCTTGTAAGCACATGTCTGCAGTGTGCAAATGTTACCACGGAACGCAGATCTTCCAGGTTGCCAGTCTCACGCAGATATCGTCCAATACTATTAAATTTGGACAAAAGAGAGCCAAGTTCATAATCATAATAATGTTTCTTCTTGATGCTTATTAAAAAACATAACACTGTATGTGTTCCGTTCAGGCGATGATATATTTTCGAGGCCTCGGTGTTCATTTCTCTAAGCCATCTGTGTAGAAGTTTGACGTCTGCCACAGTCTGCCTTCTTGTGTTTTCATTCTGCTCCTCCACCATTTTTTGCGTCTGTTTCACTCATATCCACAAAGTGAGGCCCAGTCTTCAGAAATCAAGCCTCATTTTGACCCTATTTTTCCTAAAAACCCATTACACATGAATAATAACCAGGGCTGTATTAACCCAACACCGGATGGTTATATATATATATATAATATACATACATACATACATTATGGAACGCCGTTTCTTGTTTGATTCAGTATTTGATCAGGTGATTAAATATTTGATCAGAAGAACAAATTGATTTCATGAGGTGAACAAATGCATTTGTTCACGTGATTAAATAGTCTATTTGTTCCTGTGAATAAATTGATTTGATCTTCTGATTAAATCGATTTGTTCTTCTGATCAAATCGACTTAATCACATGAACAAATATATTTGTTTAGATGATTAAATCGATTTGGCCAGAAGAATAAATAGATGTTATTTGATCATCTGAATAAATCGAATTGTTCTTCTGATCAAATGGATTTGAACCACATCATCAAATGTCCCCCAACTTAATTAAATTGACGCTCCCTGTCTGGCTTGTTCCACTGATCAAATATTTATACCTTGGAACAAATCACTTCCGCCATTATTTGATCAGCACAACAAATAGTAAAACACACAAAAGGTACAGTCTCGAAATATCCGCGATATCTTCAACACGGACTTCGCGGACATTTTATGGCTTTGTTTAGAGATTAAAGCGGGTGACGCCGGCCGTGCACAATGCATCATTATTATTTATCATTTGAATATGATCGTTTTTTGTGGGATTAAATGTAAATTTGGACGGTGGCTGCATGATCTTTCGCTCTTGCTTTTGGGATGGATGTGAGCATTTCTTTCTCTCTCTTTCTTTCTTTGGTTAGGCATTGCTTTTTGCCATGCCTTTCATGGCCATGGATATGATTGATCTTCTGATTAAATAAGTTTGTTCTTCTCATCAAATCAATTTGATCAGAACAATTATACTGTGTTTGATCACATGAACAAATTTCTGATTAAATTAGTTTGTTCTTCTCATCAAATCAATTTGATCAGAACAAATATACTGTGTTTGATCACATGAACAAATACATTTGTACATCTGATCAAATCGATTTGATCATGTGATTAAATATTTAGTTTTCTGATTAAATATTTATTCATCTGATAAAATATTTAATCACCTGACCAAATACGGAATAAAACAAGAAACGGCGTTCCATAATATATATATACATGTATATATATATATATATATATATATATATATATATATATATATATATATATATATATATATATATATATATATATATATATATATAAGGATTAAAACTGTGCTTGCTTTTTACGGTGCTAGTCATATTCGTAATAATGATGATGATAATAATAATAATGATTATAATAATAATAATAATAATAATAATAATAATAATAATAATAATAATAATAATAATAATAATAATAATAATAATAAGGCCCAGTCAGCAGAAAAGGTCTGTGTATAACTGGTGCTTCACACACTTGCGCTTGTTCATGCGGGCCTGGTGGAAGTGGTGGGGCTGCAACTGGAGACAAAATTCATACATTCAGAAGCTTATTTTCCTTTAGTTTTAGTTTGTTCCCTCCACAACAAAGCTTTACAGAGACATACATGAAACCTAAATAACATATAATATTTTAGATTGCAACTAAATTGCTGTACAAACACGCTTTGTAATGAGGTCTATGTTGCCGCTACATTTCCGTTTTTTTTCGGTTTCACCGAGTTGTGAGTTCTGTGGTTCCGCGGATAATACTAACTGGGTCACATGCACAGTGACTTTTGCATGTTATCTGTGGTTGCAATCATGAAGTTAAGTAAGCTATTTTCAGGGCATTACACCAGGTGTGCCTGAAAGTACTGATGTAGACGCTGCTTTACTAAACACTGGTTGCAGTCATACTAATCATACCTGCTTCTCTAGCGATGGCCTGGGCACAGACAACACTGGGTTTCATCTACCCGTTCGCATGCCTGTTGCAAGGAGCGGTCAATGAACAGAGGGCTGACATTGTGACCATAACCGGGGATCAATCATTATTTAAAGTCAGCGAACAATTCTTGAGCCTGGGAATGGACTCAAACCTGATCCGTAATAGGTGGGAAGCATTCGATTTCGATGCTCCACGTCTGATAACACTGGCAAAGGGTTTGTCCCCAGCCATTCTCAGACTGTCTGGGACAGATGGAGATCGTATGTTTTTTTCACCGACAGGTGAATCAACTTTACGTTTCAAGTCAAGGAAGCATACCGTTGCCGGAGATCGCTTCTTTCCAATTACAAATTTCACAATGTCCGGTGCTGACTGGGATGGAATAAATCGGTTTGTCAAAAAGGCAGGATGGACTATTTTCTTTGGTTTAAATGCGCAAATTAGAAATGGAACTCAGTGGGACCCAAGCAACGCAGTTTCTTTTTTGGAGTACAGCATTCAAAAGGGATATACAAATATGGGATTTGAATTGGGAAATGAACCGGACTATTATCCCGGAACTCCCTATTTTGTACCCATCACGCCAGATCAACTCGGGAAAGACGTGCAGCTGTTAAAGACTGTACTGTCAAGTACAAAGTATCGACAATACTACGGAAATGCAACAATCGTTGGTCCAGATGTAGCCTGGGATGATCTTTTTGTAGCTGGATTCTTGAAAGTGGCCGGTGACATAATACAAGCAGTCACTTGGCATCACTATTATGGCGGTGGGACACTCCGCAATGTTGCCCAATACATGGACCCCGATTTGTTGGATTCCTATATCCAAAAAGTTGAATCGATTCGAAAGGTTGTTCAGTCTAGCCCTTATCCAATGTTGAAAATCTGGCAAGGTGAAACTTCCACAACCGTCAGTCCTCCAGGAACAAATATTGACATGACATACGTGGCTGGGTTTATGTTGATTGATAAACTAGGGCTTTCTGCTCGATTAGAGTTGGACCTTGTAGTCCGACAAACATTTTATGGCTTTTGGTTTGCCTTAGTTGATGATAATTGGTTTCCCACACCGGGGTACTGGATATCTTTACTGTATAAGCGCCTAGTAGGGCGCACTGTGTTATATGTTGACAGTAGTTTTCAGGGAGATAAACGTAAACGTTTACGTCTGTACGCTCATTGTACAGCGTCAGTCGCCGGATACAGCAAGGGGGCGGTCACATTGTACGGGATGAACTTGTTAGACGTAGCGGTCAACCTTACGTTGGCACATGCTGCATCAGTTGATGAGTATCTTTTGACTCCAGGTGATTTTGCAGGCTTGACATCTCGCTTTGTTAAACTCAATGGCGTACAACTTTTGATGAAAAGTGATACCGAGTTGCCAACTCTGAATGCTCGCAAACTGCTGCCCAATCAGCAGATTACAGTCCCTGCAAGGTCGATGTGGTTTTATGTTCTTACCGATTTGAAAGCACCTGTGTGTCAGTGACACCAACAGTATAAAAATTCAATATTTTAAACGGTTGGCATGATTGTTCACACCAGAACCTTCCTTCCTGTAAAGGGAGAAGTCATTCTATATCTTGGATCTTAACTTCCCAAAATGGGAACTGCTATAGGCCTACTTAGCTGAATGAAATGTGTAAAATATCACTGGCTCTGTGTGAATATGTAAATAAATAAGTCTCCCAAAATTCAGCAAACCCATGTCATCTGCTTTAGGCGTATATGACCTCCGTCAGAGGTGGGTCCTGCCTTAATAGACTGTATAGCCCTACTTAAAAGTGTATACAAAATATATTGTAGTTCAATGGCTATAGTGAACAAGGAGTCCAGATGTGAGCTACTAAGAATATGCTGTGTTGTCAGCCAATGAGCAGTGGCAATAAATACAGTTGCAAGAGTCCATACATAATGCCAGTACATTACACCAGTCCTGTGAATATCGACTTACTATCGAGTTTTGATGAAATGACCATTATTTGGGCAGAAGTAGATTTTGAAATTATATGTATATATATATATATATATATGTATATATGTATATGTATATATATATGTATATATATATATATATATATATATATATATATATATATATATATATATATATATATATATATATTCAAAATATGTAGGTCAAGAAACTTGAGGCATATCCCGATATCTGTCGAGTGAGCCGCCATGTAAATGACGTCCTTGTCAGATAGGAGAGAAATGAACCACATGAAAAATACATATGAAACTATCTTGCTATAATCCATAGCACAACTAGCAGAATGGTTGTCTTCCTATTTTGGTAGATGCGAATCCATAGAAGCTGGCCAAAGTCCCTGCCTGCTGAAAATACTGATTCGGGTTAGAAGATGGAAAACGAAACAAAGCGCCCCACATACTGCTTTCCTGTTTTAAACACCTTCTGTTGCCCGCCTAAGATAGTCTATTTACCTAAAGATTCGTCGCAATCCACTCTCTCGGTTGATCCTGTCCCCTGCCTAATAATCAGAGATAGCCAGCTGGCTTCTGAAGTCAATGTGTTCAGAGTGAAAAATGATTTTGCGCCGTATTCTTGAATCTTTGTTGTTCTTGTCCCTTTTGTGTTTCTTGCGTATTCTTCATAATTTCCCAAAACGAATGAAAATTTTGCGTATGGTTTTAAACAGCAAGAGTTTGGTTAGTCGTAAAAATGCAAATATTTACCTTCAATGCACTTGCCATTTGTTTCATTTCAGAAAATGAAATTCATTACCAACACATAGAATGTGTGGTGGCGGTGCTTTGATGTGAAATATTTGTCTTATGCCAAACGAGCTTGAACATATATGTATAATGCCTGCAACGGTAATATAAGTGATTTAACACACACACACACACACACACACACACACACACACACACACACACACACAGGGGACAATAAAGCACTACAGGTTTTTCACAAAAACATTAAGCTGTAGAACCAAACAATCATAAAGTCCTGATAAATGCGATAAACAGTCGTGCATTGTCATCGATGAATGTGATGAACAGTCATGCATGCTTATTAACTTGAGGAGAAAAAGTAACGAAATCAGCGTAAGTTGTCTTACAAAATTGACAGCGCTGGATGATATTTTAGGCTGGCTGCCAACTTATCTAATTCCTTCAAAATAAGGGATTGAGTGGGAAAGCCCTAACATACTTTTGTGAAACATATTTTTAGAAAGCTATGGGTGTCCGTAAAGAAGTTTGATGGTTTACCTTGCCAACACTCTTGTAAAATTTGGTATACTGGGGGCAGAAGTCATGGTGTTTAAAATTGCAAATATGTTTTGAGGTTTGTGTGTGTGTGTGTGTGTGTGTGTGTGTGTGTGTGTGTGTGTGTGTGTGTGTATGTGTTTTGTGAAAATGGGTGGTATGAAAACCAAAATACAAGAACATCTATGGGAAATGCTTTCGACATAATTGATACCATTTTTGGACTGTTATTGGCATCAAAGCTATGCAAGATACTTTTTTGAAAAAGTAGGTCGAAAGAATAGGTCACAGGCGGCGGCCATATTTGATGTTGCATTTTGTAGCATTTCACCATAATTTTTTTCTATATTTTCCTGCACATTTGTCGCAAATCTGAATACTTCTCAAAAATATGAATGAAACATTAAAAATGCAAACATTATCAACGTTTTTGCCCTTTTTATTGATGGCAATTAGTGCCTGCATAAAATTTTTCTGTATATCCGTCATATCAAATAAATCAGGTGCCGCATTACACTCTTTGAGTTTTGCATGGCCTCAAACATCATGCCTACTGCCAATTCTGCAACAGAAGCATCTTGAGTATATATGTTATGTTCGGAAAGAGCGAGAATCGAACCTGTATATGTGAAAAATAGTTATAAAATTTAAATTTTGTTAGATCCATTACAAATTCAAACCGAAAAATAAATCATTGTGCAATGCAGAAGCTGCGCTCATCTCTGCCCATGAAAATATCAGAAGTGACCAAATTAGTCACCACAGAAACAAGGCCACTACACTTTTTTTATCATTTAATCCCCCAATCTAGTGGGTGTCACAAGTATCACAGAAAGTTCAGTTTTTGGGCTGCATCTAGATGATTGCAAGAATGCCGTACAGATAAACGTATCTGCACTTGGTACATAAAATCATAAAACAAAGAAATGGGTGACTATAAATAAAAGCCAACTAAGTCCATTTACGGTTCTCCATTGCCTTGTTGACAGAATTAATGTTTACCAGTTTAATACATTAGGATACCCTTTCCGTAAATGTAGTGTCATTTAAAATATTTTTTCTGGTGCACTGAAGGAGTCCAGAGTATAAAAATATAAAAGAACTGAGTCACGTGTCTCTGACACCAATAATAAACACCCATCAAAGCCCTCCTTATATTGTTTAACAATAGGGGCAATAGGATTGTTCAACCATTGAGGCTGCTGTTCCGTGATGGAATAAATCTGGGGTATCACAAAACAAATCCTCATGAGTCCATGTAGAGGAAATGAAATGAAAAAAGGGAAAGAACAATGAGATACATCCCACAAATGACTCAGGATTCTAATAGTTTTCTTAAATCAAACACAGGAATCAAGTTCGGATTGTGACCATATGTTGACAGATTGCAACATTGAAACAGCTAATAAAAACACGATTTTGAATTCCTGAAAAATGGAAATGTTCTGAAGAACCGCCAAGTGGATGGAAAAATGGGTAAAAGTATGGCCAGGAAAGAGCAAATCGATACGCCTCTCCCCAAGTGGTGGGGACATGAAAACTACAGCAAGACAGGTGAGTTACTTCTGAAGACTATCCACATATTCATGATATTTGTGTGGAACGTTGTTGTGAAGGGTATAGTTGGTGCTAGTTGCCTCGAGATCCAGAATAAAGTAGAAAGTTTTTGCTCAAGGACAGAAAATGTGATTTCAAAGAAAAATGAAACAAACAGTAAGATGAAGCTATGTTTGTTTTCAATTAGACAAAAGCAATTCTATGTGATCCCAATAAATCGGGGCAACATAAAAATTATTGCAGTTCAGGTAATTAGTCATTCCTTTATAAGAAGTAATGTCAATCTTCGCCAAATTGTACTTTGATAAAGAACACGACAAAATAATACTTGTACTTCTGAACTTTATTCCATCAAAGCATAATGTCGTATGCTGGCCATTGATGGTTTGAATTTTCATATTAAATCCCATTTGTATTTCAGTCTTTATCAGATGAATCATCCTGGATGGCAAAGAAGCCTTCAGCCTTTCAATTTCTGCAAAAAGGCGAGAAGCACACAGTTGTGATGAACATATCAGCGTTGCTGTACCTTGCTGTGAAAACGTTGACACCTTGTAGGTGCCATCCAGGTTCTTATAGTGCTCTAGAATTTTGCAAGAAATATTCTTTACACCCTGATGCTTGAGCAGTTCTCGGTAGTGCTCTACAACTGTTCTGAAATAATAAACTTTTTTCATTTTGAAAAAGGATGAGTGTTAATGTCAGCAATCAATCCGTGAAATGCCTTTTCACGTCCCTGTTGTGTTGTTTCACTTATAGGGAGCTGGGTTTTTGGAGCAAGTGAGATGTCATGCAGTTTCTGTGGTCTAGAATCATTTGCAATCATATATGAATGAGAGTAGCCATGTCATTCAATTGCTAAAAGCATTTGCTCATCATTAGGTTCTTCTGCTTTTTCCCATATACTACTCTGTTTATCGGCTGTGGAAATTAGAACCAAAATATGATCACCCTTTTTGTCTCTTTCCTTCTGACAAATGAAACATATATTTTTGTAGGGACTTTGGGACTCCTGAACTGAACGAGTTGTGAAGGAACTGCCGCTGGAAGTATTTGTTGATTCTCTTCATGTATTTTCCGTTGCTTTTTGACATGCCCTCTTGTTGGTGTAACTACTCTTACACTGCTTGTGACAAAGTGGATTTTTTTAGCAAAAAAATCTTCCGTCGGATTAAACAATGCTCCCAGACATACTGATGGTTCCTGCTGTCAGTTTTCAATTGCAAACAAAAATGCAGGGTAACCTGCCTTGGTAATTGAGAAAGGCTTCCCATTCTTTGAATCCTCCTTTTGGCAAATGACACACTTTGAGAAGTCTTCCTTTCTTTTTAGCTCTGCTGACCAAAGGTGGCAGAGCTTATGTGACTGCTCATGTCTGTCTATCCATCCGTCTGCAAACTTTTGGTGCTTAGCACGATACCATCCACAGTTTTCATGTTAGCCCAAAATAACTTTCAGGACTTATAGGGTGTATGAAATTCTACACAGAGTTCTATATTGGTGGCATCACCTACATTACTGTAATATAGGGGTCAAAATGTGAAAATCTTGTGAGCACTCTAGCATCTTTACTTTTTGGCGGATCTGCACCAAATTTGGTGGGGTATTGGAGGAGGTCAAAGTCAAAGTTGCTTATGACACTAGTGGCGCCATCTATAAATTGACAAATTATGAGCCAAAATATGTTTTGAGATGTCAAATTCCATATTTGGATTTTTTTAATTCCCCACATATTTGTTGGTGTTGTTTAAGTATAGAAATCAGCATGAAACAATCTCTGTCTTATCACCATGGTGACTGTTAATGTTCTATTTTTGGTATACTATTGACATTTTGTATACTACTGCGCATGAATACCCCTTAACTTTGTGTAAGAATTTACCACATAAAATAAATGGTTGAGTACAAATCAAATTTTTTACATTGATAAAAATAATTATACCTCATGGTAATTTGTATCAATAGGAAAATTACATGGACACAACCAGACAACTTTACAAATACAGTTGCAAGCAGCAAAGCAAACACTCTGGTCACAGTAAAATGTAAAATCCAATATGGCCACCCCTGTGACCTACTGTTTCCCATTTTTTTCTAAAAAAATATTGTTTTCGGGCTAAACGATTATTGAAGTTTGCCAATTAGCTATATTATTAGTGTATTGTGCCTCAAGAGTATGAAAAGTGTTTTTTAACAAGTAGCAAATTATGATTTTTTTTAATTCTGAACCTGCTGACTTCTGTCAACGATTTAACAAATTTAGCAAGAGTGTTGACAAGGTAGACCAAGCAACCTCTAGGGGTATCAGACCTTTCCAAAAATATGAGATACAAAAGTATGTTAGGTCTTTCCCACTCCAACCTATATTTCGGTGTGTTGCAACCCAGTCTATTTTGATGACATTCACTGGTGCGGTTGTGGTTATTTTATATTCTTGAAAAGTATATGACTGAACATCTTCAATAAAGTTTTCACTGTGATTGAAAGTGTTTCCATGGCGTCAAAAGTACCAGGGGCAGTGGTAGCTTGGGTCTTTGGGCCTTTCCGTCGGTCTGTGTCTGATGACTTTTTCATGCACAATATTTCAAGAAAGTACAGGGTAAGCTAGGATCACAAAACATTACAGTTGGTCACCCTTCTAAAAGTTTTCCGTCAAACTAGAACAAAACCCTCATCTGAATTTCAAGGTTACCAGGACCAATTTTCTTCTGATCTTATTGCGTATTATAATTGAAGAACAGCATTAACTAGGATCACAAAACATTTATAGTCGATCGGCCTTGTAAACCTTGACTTAAGTTCGAAGGGCAATTCATGAGCTTGACCCAGTTTTACTTTTAGGGTCAACAGTGTCAATCATTGAATTTCTTATGCGCGATATATGAAGAACCCGATGAGCTAGGGTCACAAAACTTACAGTTGATCACCCTTGTAAGAGTCAATGTATCTCAAGAACCAGATAAACCACGTTCATAATACGTTTACAGTTGATCACCCCTGTGTCAAGTGTGAAGGGCACTGACCTTAGTTTGAAAGAGTCGGTTGTCATTACAATTTTGCAATATCTCAAAAACCGGATACTATAGAATCATAAACATTTTTAGTACCCATTTAAGAGCTCGATTTTGAAGAACCATGACTTAGACCCAATTTCAGGCCAGGCCATTTGCTAGTAATTTTTTGTGGCCATATCTTAAATTCATACATGTGAGAATAAAGCAACTTACAGTATTTCAGATGGCATTCACTTGGCTTGAAGCACACATGGGAATGAGCTCATGTGCTGCCACAAGTTAATAGTTGCGTAACAGATTTCTGGTCATTTTTAGTTATGTAACTCGAAGGTGGTTGTGAGAAACTGGGCAAAGAACTCTCCTTTGAGATTTTTAGATATCAACATATGAACCAAAGGCTATGCTGCAAGTCTATGGGAAAATGATAAGTGGCTGGTTATGTATCATCGATTTGCATGCATGCATCAGGCCAAGGCTTACACTTGTTAAACGTGCAGATTAAACGAAGAGAAAGAACCATCACAGTATTTCAAGCCCTGCGGTGTTGTATGTACAACGTACGTCCAAGGAGAACATTCAGATGCTGCTTGAATTCATATCAACACCAGCATGCTAACACACACTCTACCCTTTGCCGGTAAAAGTCGTCTGTTGCCCATTTGTACGTCACTTGGGTGTTGTTTCTTCTCAGCTTCAACGTGCATTTGGTTCAACGTCCATGGATTGAACACACATTAATCAGAAACACAAGTTTGGGTTACGTTTCGAATATTTTCAAAATAGATCCTGATTGAGCAAGTCACCTTCTTTACAATCATATAAAGATATAAAAATAGTTGACCTCAAATTATTAGTGGCCAAAAGTAGTGACCTCAAATTATTAGTGGCCAAATGGCACTGCTACTTCACATGGCTGGCGCCCACCCTCTGGCACATTTTCAATTTCCTACGTGATAACTATGTATTTTCGGAAAATCATTCCGGATTTTACCCCCTGATGGAACGGTCAATCAGCTTGTATATCTTTATTATGAATTTTCAAAAGCGATTGATCTCCAGAAAGAAGTGCAAGTTGTATTCTGTAACATCACCAAGGTTGTTCTATTGTATTCAATGGTATTGTATGTACTGGAGAAAAGGGCCCTGTATTTTGGCTTTTGCCCAATCCTCGTTAAAGAAATAAAGTTTATTACTACTAACATCACCAAGGCTTTCAACAGTGTGCATCATTCAGGGTTAATACACAAACTAAAAAAATGCAGGCATCCAAAGTCCACTTATTTCTTGGCTGGAAGATAACCTTTATGCAAGAACCCAAAGGGTAGTCATTCTTGGCCAGGCATCATCTTGGGAGAGAATCAAAGCAGGGGTCCTGCAAGGTTCCGTCTTGGGGCCATTACTGTTTCTTGTATGTAAACAACATTGTGGAATATTGTTAGGTCACAATTAAGACCCTTCGCCGATGACACAACACTTTTTATCACAGTTGATAATACAACCAAAGTGACTGAGATTCTAAATCATGATATGGAATCAATGTCCCAATGATCAGATCAATGCCTCATGTCTTTTAATCCAAAAACAACTAACTCCTTGATGGTAAGTAGAAAAAACATCCCTGTAGATCGTTCCAACTTGGCTCTCAAGACAAATAATCTTGAAAATGTAGAGGTGCACAAACACCTTGGTCTCTGGGTTTCTCCCGATCTTTCATGATCAGTCCATCGTAATCACATTATTATTGCAAAATCCCAAAAACTTGTTGGTGCCCTTACACGTCTACAGTACAAGTTGATTAGAAAAGCTCTTGAATCTACTTTTACTTTGTACGTCCTTGCCTTGAGTAGGCCAGTGTGGTCTGGGATGCATGCGAAAAGGCCTGACCAGGATAGACTTGAATCAGTTCAGCTCATGTAGCCTGGATGGTGACAGGGGGCTTTTGCTCATATTAGTCTCCAACATATTTACTAAAAGACTGGCTGGGAAAAATAAGCTGAGTGTAGAGGCCAAAAACTGATGAATCGTTTCAGCACAGACAAAGCAAATAAAAGCCATTGAGGTCAGGAAAACCAAACCACATTTTATAATTCCTTCTTCCCATCAAGCATTCATGAATGGAACTCATTACCCCGACAGTTAGGATCACTGACGATATTGACCACTTTAAATGGGCACTAAACAGGAACAGTCCAAAAGATAACGAGTTGTAGTACTTTGGAGACGGGGAAATTGCCATAATCTATTCAAGAATGGGAATGGGCTGTGTCCAGCTGAACAATGATCTGTACAAAATTGGTGTTGTAGAGTCTCCTTCATGCTCATGTGGAGCTAATTGGGAAACTATCTGTCACTTTTTCTTCGAATGTAATAAGTATGCAAAATTATGGAATGAACGGCAATGTAAAATGATAGCTCTTGGTAATTTTAATTTGAAAACTTTATTGTTTGGAATAGAAGGAAGAGGACTTTCAAAAGGTCAAAATGTGGAAATTTTTAGGCTGTCCATATGTATATCAAATTATCTGGTAGATTTAGAACAGGATTTAAATCTGGTAATCTTGCACAACTATTTTTACTGGTACTTATGCTTACACAGCAATCCCTCCCCCCCCCCCTTGCTCTTCCTATTCATGGTCCTCTGCATGACCTGTTTATGTATTGGTGCTTTTTTTGTGTTTTTTATAATGATATATCTTTAATCCAATAGTCAGGAATATACATAACTCTTGGTGCAAAACATATACGTGTGTCACTCTATAGCTGATACATAAAAGTAACTGCTCACATATGTATATATATATATATATATATATATATATATATATATATATATATATATATATATATATATATATATATATATATATACATACACACACACACATATACATGTATATATATATGTATATATATATATATATATATATATATATATATATATATATATATATATATATATATTACTTTTCAAAAACTTTTGCATATGACCATAGATACTGTGTCATTCCATATGTAGTTTTACAAAGCACATAATATGTAGTGAGTACATTAAATTAAACAGTTTATGGACCAGTCAGGGGCATTTTACCTGTTTATTCCATGCATGGTTGACTCCAGAGATCAAAAAAAAAAAAAGTTCACAATGTGAAATTCTCACTCCTCATTGTAATTACATGCACTAGTGTACTAGTGCTCTTCATTGCCTGTTGGCCCTTAATTCAAGACAATGGTTCTCAAGGTGCAAACATAATCTGATTTTGGCTATTTGTTACACAGTGTCAAGAAAATTCTGTCCTTAAACAAGAGCACAGAAAATAAATAATTTATTGAAAGAACTGGACAGGTTCATATGTCATGTAGCCATGCTTTGGCTCCAAGACAACCTGTCACCTAAGAGGCATGGCTGAGCTATAGGGTTGGTCCAATGTGGAATGAGCCAGCAAGAAGCTGCAGAAGATGTGGGTATTTTCCAGAGCACAATCATGTGCCGTACCCAATCAAGATACAGGAAACTGGGTACTTCCAAAGGGCGGCCCAGAGCTGGATGTCCCAGAGTAACAAACCCTGGTAAAGACAATTTCATTTATACCACTGGGCTCAGAAACAGGTTTTTCACAGCTACAGATGTAAAGTGATAACGTGAAACCTGATAATATCTGACCAAACGATCTGCAATCGACTGCATAGTGGTGGCATATGTGCACTAAAGACCACTTGACCGCCCAAAGTTGGCGCCTTACCACAAGCAGGAAAGACTGCAATGCAGCCGTGATGATAAACAACTTGTCCTTTTCACGGATGAAACAGCATCCCACAGACAGAAGACAGTGTGTCTGGCAGCACCAAGGGGACCGGTTTGCAAAGAATACAATGCAGGAGACTCTGACCTTTGGTGCCGGGAGAAGGTTTATCTGAGGAGGCATATCCCTTGGTGGAAACACTGATCTGGTCAAACATGTAATTCAAAAGACCCTCAGTGGTTTGCGTTACAGGAATGAGATCCTTGACCCAATTTTCAGACCATATGCAGAAGCGGTAGGAGAGAGCCTTGTACTTCAAGATGCCAGTGCCCACCCGCATAGGGCACACGTTGTTAAACACGGATTTACCATTGAATTTAATTCAATTCAATTCAAAGTTTTTATTTCAGGCTAACAGCACATATAAGAAAAAAAAATATACAAAATTTTACAAGTAGACAATCATATGAAAAACAGTCAATCATGGATCGTCGGCGATGCGTTAGTCAATGTAAGATGCCACGGCATGGAAAATAAGAATATATACATGTATATGTATAATTATCCATTATGGGTCATTCCCTGAGAACAAGGTTCCGTCTGGTTCTGAGTTGATAAGAGAATTTCATATAACTGAAAAATAGTATGTGTAAAAGATAAGTTACATGTGTTCAAACTCAAGAGGGCTACACACAATCCTTTTTTGTGTCCATTGCAATTTACTTCCGAATTTCGAAATTGAGCCCTGTTTAAAATTGGCTGTTTTTGCTTATTCATGCGTGACCCTCTGTGCATACAATTTGGTTTGTAAAGGGGTAAATGCTGTTGTCCTGATGAAAAAAAAAAGGTTTGTGCTAAAATATTTTATTGGGGGGATCTTAACATCGATATACAACTTATGTATATGAGTGTCTGTACTTGCAACTGAGCACAGAACTGTCATAATCCTCTACGTTTTCTGCTCGCTTTGTAGTCTGTCAAGCTCATTAAAAGCAGGTAAGCTGACCTGCAAAAGAGTTAATCAGGGTGAAGGCAAGCAGACGGAAGTCATGAACAAAACTACGAATCGCGTATACACATTTAGATCTCAGGGGGAACTGTCTGCACTATTGGTCTTGCTAATTTTAGCTCAGCTGACTTGTCAAACTTATGTGTTCAAATGGCACCACGAATCAACCAATACATTAGATGAAACAATACTGTAATACAGATAAATCAGAACTAAAACTGTGCATAGCAAATAAAAAAAACGTTGTGACATGAAGCCAGAAAAACAGTCATCATCAACGCTCCCTCCCCCCCCCCAAGAAGCTTGCAGATAGCACAGCGTCCAGAACAGCACATCCCACGCCCATCTGCATCAACATGCAACAGCGTGCGAGGCGTACAGATGTACCATATACTAGAGACTTTTCGCAACTCCCGAGTTTTTCGAGAACGCAGCCGTAGACCTTAGCGAGGGATTTTCCGGTCAATAATCCATGACAGGCGCAATTTCACAGAGACTTGTCAATAGCAAAATGGCGTTCGCCAAACAAAGCAACTTGAAGATCATAAAAAATATCAATATGAAATATTTGGAACATGCGTTTGGTACATAGATCATTTAGATGTAATTATCAACATGTGCAGAATGAGCAATGAAGTCATTCTGATCGATACACCATATCATCTGGTCAGAGAACACAGATATTTTGATCTTGGGCCCTTCCGTTGGCCAACAACGCAAGAAAGTGTGTTCTTCCGTAAGGCCAAGAACGGTAACGTGACCTATATCTCAAGAGGAAGTAAAAATAACCATGATTAAGTTGTGTCACAGGAGTCAACCAGTTCCCAGTATCCCCCATGCATTTATTTTTATTATGGTAATGCTACTTAGCACCAATTTTTTTGGGTTGTTTGTATCATTTCACAAGTCTTACATAATCAATTTAAAATATGAATTGCGATTGAAAGACATATAATTAAAAAGCAGTATAATTAACTGCTTTTTTCACATGATTCATGCCTGCGGCGTTGGCTCCTCTGCTGCACACGCAGTGGTTTGTACTAGGTGACTTCTCGGGGGAAACCCATTTTCGATAAGCCGCGTGCTTATACGTGGGTCCAGCGAAAGGTGTCTATTGTCTCGGCGGAAGACGCGCGTCAGGAAGGCAGTGAGGACAGCGTGCTCGGCCAGACTGGGTTTTTTAAAATTTACTTTGCGGTCCTCTTTGTTTGCCATAGGTCGATAACACGATAAATTTTAGATGTTAAAAATGCCTTTTCTTAAATATCATGCTATCAAATGTGGATTTTGCTCCCAAATACGCCTAAAAACTAAGATTTTTGACATTACGTGCTGAAGCAGAAATCGCTAGAGCATGACCATTTGAACTCTATTAGTAGAGACCCACCGAAAGTACTTCACAGAGTTGGAAGTGGACCTGGCTAAAAGTTTTGGACAAGAAAATGTGAACTGTGTAGACGGACGAACGACTGGCCATCATGTGAACTCAGCTGATTTTTCAGTTGGCTTAAAGTTACTAACAAGAGGACCAAGGCTTTCTTGTGCTCAGCTGACGACGACGATGATGATGATGATGATCTGTGACCGTGGGAATGATCTCAAGGTCACGCATATACTGACCTAGTCTCACATTCCAAGAGTGACCTTGGTAATTATCTCAAAGCCACGCATATACTGACCTAGAGGACCATTATCATATGTAACATCAAAGTCCTAGCTTAAAATTTCAAGTTATCAGCTGAACAAAGTCATAAAAAGTTTTCTACTAAAAGAAATGGTCGTACAGGTCAAACAAAGGAAATAATGGTTTGATATTACTGCAAAACATCATTACAAATCGGAACCATTGCACACCAAGCAAGCAAACAAACTTTTTTTAAAAAAAAAGATAAATTTGCAAGCAAATCTCTCTGGGTGCAACGCATTTTATCAAATAAATGAGCTAGGTCGATATCTTATTTTTGTAACAGTTGAAGATATTCTGGCATGTACTGTGTTCAATATGGATTTGCCTAATTTGCTTAAATGTGAATACTAGAACATTGGTTCGTGGTTCATTGGATGCGACTATATAAGAAACCCATAAATTGAAGTTTGAATGGCATCTTAATCTATAATACTTTTTGAAATATATGAAATCTAAATTTTGTCAAATGATAACCTATAAATTAAATTTTGAATCTCAGCTCTTTTTATGATAGTCTTAAAGGTATTTAAGATCATAATTTTCAATGCCCCTAAATAGCATTATTTGAAATTATACAACTTTTTTACTGTCCATTAGATTGACAGGTGTCACAAATCTATATGTGTAACTTCGAATTTTGTTTCTCTGTGCTTTAGTTTGGAAGCAAGGGAGCTTTTAAAATTTAAATTGTCCCTAGTTTACATAAATATGAACATCTGATTCAGAGAGGGGACACTACTTCATCACAGATCCAATGCTTCTACATCTTTTCACATGTGTCGTTCCTCTGGTGTCAGAAAAAAACTCAGGACAGTGGAAAAGAAGAAAGAATGCAGGATGGAAAAAGGAAAGAAAGAAAGAACTTAAAGGAAAACAGAATGTCTGGGTTCGCACCCAAACATAATTACTGGTAAAAACAGATCAGTAAATAAAACTGATTATAAAAGCTTACTTCGTCATCTTTGTAATCTAGTATAAATTTTAAAAAATCAATTTGGAGAGATAACATTGGCAAGAGAAATTATATAAGCTTAAGAATATTTACAGACATTAAGCTTATTTCAGTTTATGCAGATGTGCCCTGGTACTTTTGTGGGGCAAAAGTGATAAAACGCGGGAGTGATTTTACTGAGTATATGGAAGCAGGGACATTTTACTTCCTTTGTGGGAAACAGTTTGAGCCATTTAGGTATGAAACCTGCTTGATTAAGTTGATTAATTTGGGAATTCTGTATAGTTTAATTAATACTACTTAGGCTGTTCTCCGCTTATGGGGCATCGCTGGAGCGTGACACACCTCGGGGGATTACGGGACATAATCTGCACATTACTAGATTCAAGATGATGTCACTTTCCGTGAACTTATGGAACTCATTTGTATGTCGTGATTCACGTCAAAATTGATGTCATATGCAGCTGATTGGCGTGATACGTGACACATTGACGTAAATAGCATTAAGCGTATTGTTGAATTCGATTCATTGACGTCACTAGAGCCATCATTAATGTTAAAGGGGGAATAAGGTCCATTTTCAAAACTATTTAATCGATACAATGAATATTTGAAATCTTTTTAAATCCTTTTATTTTACAAAAGAGACAAAAAGATTAACGTCATAAATGGCAAATTAACATCAGAAAGGGGTAATTTTATTATTCTGACGTCACAAAGGCTATTCCATCGATAAGTCCTTTTAGGTAATTTTATTGGCCACTTTTCAAGACGACACCACTTCCTGTAACTTGATAGGACACCTTTCAAGATGGCAGCACACTCTGTAGCCCAATAGGACACTTTTCAAAATGGCACACTTTTGAAGTTGAGCGTGTATAGGAGTACGTGCATCTGGGAGCAACGTATGAGCAGTTCAGACCAACTTAAGCAGCTACAGCCAACTTAGGTGCAGCTGGGTGCAACTTCGAACCAGCAAGGAGCAACTTAGGAGCAGCTGGGAGCAACTTAGGAGCACAGTTAGAGCACTTTTGCAGATCACTCGATCTAATTTGCATAATTGGTGATTGACGTCATCACTTTTGATACAGATTTATGCTATATTTTAGAGTTTGTGTAAAATGTGGTGAATCCTACTTGTTTCGGTTCTGTCGTGCAGCAAGATATGAGTTAATTCGTACGCACAACGTCCAGAGAAAAATAATAGCTCTCTGTCGCCAATCGTGCGTCTGTTTTTTCATGGTTAAAAGTTTTCAACAGACTGGCAATCGATATTAAAAAATGGTATACATAATGCATGATGATTTGTTTCATCAGATCTATTCACAGAGTATACCCATCGACTATACGTCAGTCAACAGCTTGGGTTCATATATCATCGTACTTAACAATTGTCACAAGACCAAAAGTACCACTGGAGTTTCCAAGCAGAGCTACAGCGTGTCAGTCACAGTTTATGCGGTATCTGGTACATCAAGAAATAATGACACAACCACTGTTTCACATACACTTATGACTGCTCAATTAGCTCCATGCTGCCAGAGATTGAATGCGCTCTGCCTGAATGAAACATATCTGAATGGTTTCGTTCCGGTTATGTTTCTTCATTTCAATAGTGCAAAGTTCTGAATAATTTCAAATTTCAAATCAGGGAGCCTCCTGTTGTGGAACTATAAAAATGAGTCTTCATGGTCATTAACTACTTCCATGCACGATTCGCCAAAGTGCCTCTTAGGTTTATATACTAACACGTTGGGCCCAAATATGGCACATTTAGGCTTCTGAAAGACCAGGTTAAGTCGCAATGTGTTTGAGTACTGTAAGCATGTGTCAATCATGTTCTTTACTGCAGTCACCGTAGAGCTCAAGAGCGTCACATCATCAGTGTCTGCAGTTATTATCATAAGTTGTATCAGCCTCTATGATATAACAGAGAACATTCAAGCTGTTTCCCTGAGAAGTATGTCTGAAGAAGACACTGATGTAGCGAAAGTTATATGAGATCTTGTCTATAATTCAAAGACAGGAGCGATTTCTCCTTTCACTCCTGTGCAGAAGTAATGGCTCTGTAGGTAACCCTGTGTACAGAGTGACTTTTTGTGCCTGACATGAACGCAGGTTCAGTACAGGGTTACCCACAAACGAAAAGCATTTCTGATATTTTTGTGCAAGGACGGTATAAAAATGCAAATAGCATAGCTGGGATTTATTGTGTATTTTTTTTTCTTTTCAGCTCTGTACACGAGGTAGTACGAAATAACATATACAGATATATGTATATAATATTTTCTATGTTCATATATTACAGAAGATTACAACATATCTTATCACAATACTCTTATTTTTTATATGAGAGAAACTCCATTAACCTTTGCCACAATTAGTTACTCTTATTGACCGGTCTTTTCAATCGCATTCCAGCTGTTCTTTAAAAGCGCGACACATTCATTATCATGCCGTGCTGTGACGCACGAGTATGTTGGTTTAAGAATATTTGATCTGCAAAAAACGATTGGCAAATATGGCCTTGACCTTTACAGGTCACATGTAGTTGCAAAAATGTAGAGTGTTACAATACCCACAATTTAAGCCCGACATAAACCATATCAGATGAAAATTGACCAAGTTATAGCAAGATTAAACTTTCATAGAACTAAATGACCTTGACCTTTGCCCTTTAGAGGTTACATGTTGTTACAAAAATATGCAGTGTTGCAATACCTACAATTTGAGTTCAGCATGATTAGAATTAAATGGTAATTGGCCGAGTTATGGCTGGATGAAATTTTCAAAGGTCCAAATGACCTTGACCTTTGACCTATAGAGGTCACATGTCCATTTTAAAAAATGTGTAGTATTACAATAGCTACAATATGAGTACAACATGATCAAAATTGGATAAAAATTGACCAAGTTATTGCTAGAAGAAAGCCACCATCGAAAGTGGCCTTTGACCTTGAAGTGGCATTTGACATTGAAATGACATTTTACCTTGAGATGACTTCTACCTGAAGTGAACCTTGGCTTTTAAAATGACATTTGACCTAAAATTGACCTTTGACTTTGACATGAACTTGACATTTGAGATGACCTTCGCCTTGCTATGGTCAAACTCCAATATACACGAAACACATCTACTATTCTATATAAGATATTGAAAATTTAAAACTTTCATTAGCCCTCATTTGCATCATTTTGAAAAGCATGATCTCTCATTATAAAAGGGCTAGACTTCATCACTAGAAGTATAATTGTGCCAAGTTTGGAGTTTCTACGTATAATACTTTTCAAATGAAATGTCGGACAAATTTGCCTGTAAAGAAAGAAAGAAAGAAAGAAAGAAAGAAAGAAGGAAAGAAAGAAGGTAAAGAAAGAAAGAAAGAAAGAAAGAAAGAAAGAAAGAAAGAAAGAAAGAAAGAAAGAAAGAAAGAAAGAAAGAAAGAAAAAACTAGAAAAAATTGCTTCAAAGCAAATCTGCTGTGTGCCTTCAAAAGTTGCAAATATTAAATGCTACAACATTGTTCCTTTGGTACTTCACATTCCATTAAGCTTATGGCTGGATGGGTATTTCAAAGTTCAAATGACCTTGACCTTTGACTTTATGAAGTCACATGTAAATAACAATCATGCACACTGTTATAATACCTACAATTTAAGCACAACATGAACCAAATCAGATGAAACTTGACCAAGTTAGGGCTAGATGAAACGTTAAAGGGCTAAATGACCTTGACCTTTAACCTTTAAAGGTTATATGTTAATTACAAAAATGTGCGGTGTTGCAATACCTACTATTTTGGTCCAAATGATAAGGATTGGATGGAAATTGGCTAAGTAATGACTGGATGAAAATTTCAAGGTTCCAAATGACCTTGACCTATGCCATTTAGAGGTCACATGTATATTACAATAGCTACAATTTGAGCCCAACATGATCACAATTGGATAAAAATTGACCAAGTTACGGCTATAGGACAATTTTGCAGGACCAAATGCCCTAGATCTTTGACCTTTAGAGGTCACATGTAAAGTACAAAAATGTGCATTGTTACAATATCTAAAATTTGAGCCCAACATGATAAAAATTGACCAAGTTATGGCTAGAAGAAAATTTCAAAGGTACAAATGACCTAGATGTTTGACCTATAAGAGGCTACATGTACATAACAAAAGTGTGCAGTGTTACAATATGTGCAATTTGAGCCAAACATGATCAAAATTGGATCAAATTTGATGGAGTTCTAGTAAGAAGAAAATTTCAAAGGTCCAAATGACTTTGACCTTTAACCTTTAGAGGTCACATGTAAATTCCAAAAAAATATGCAGTGTTACAAGCATATTAATTGAAGTTGGATTGGTTATCTGTACCTAGAACAGTTTTGGAGATATTCAAGATTTCAATTTACAAATGGCCCTACTTTGCATTATTTTCAAAACTGTTAAACCTCTTTACAAAAACGTAAGACTTCATGTATGTAATTATAATCATGCCAAATTTTGAGTTTCTACGTATAATACTTTTCAAATGAAATGTCGGACAAATTTGCCTGTAAAGAAAGAAAGAAAGAAAGAATTCCCAGAAAAACAATATGTCTCTGTTGGCACACAGACAAAAAAATTGTCAATTTACAGATACTCGTTTAGAAGTCCAGTAAAATCACAGATATGTCTAATTATGTCTGTGTGCCAAACGTGATTCACAATATTTTGTGAATCATCAAAACCAGAGACCTTTTTGGTGACTGAGCTTTTCATCGGCCACCTAAAGCCCGTGTCTATTGCATGGATATCTAGAAATAATGGTATATTCACCTAGCAACTGTCTAATTTGGGTTGGACATGGACAAGACACACTTTTATGGTTGTTTTTTTCCCAAAAAGCACCTACCTTCAAGGGGGGGGGAGGGTAATGTCGGTATCTTCATATGCAAACCCCCTTCAAGGAAAAGCTGGTGACGAGCCTGACCTAAACTCTCCTTTTAGCCTAATAATGGCGTGTGTAGCATGGATGGTAAGAAAACAACGCGTTTCTCAGCACAGCGCGTCACAGATAAAGTTAGACATTATGTATTGAACAAGTTAGGCTAAATTTAATTAAGAATCTAGTCTCTTTTTGGTCAGAAAAAAAAGATTACTGATATCAAGTATTCTGTTTTGTGTTTTTATATGTACCATTTTGTTATACTATGTCATTGATTTCCATTTAAATTAGAATTTGACAATAATTATTAACTTTGCATGACGTCAATTACGTCAGCTGAAAAACAAGTACAGTTTGACATTCCTTTGGCCTGTTTACACCGCTTGGTCACATGCTCGATTATTACAAACTTCCATGAGTTGAATTATTGTGAGCTTTTTCTACGTTTTGAGGGCAATATGTCACAGAAAAATATATCCCAGCGCTAGGGATTTTCTGCATAATTATCATTCAGGATTTGAATCTACAAGAACAAGCCATACTCGATCTATACTTTCGGAAATTGTCTCGGCAAGTCCCTGCTCGGAGGCACGTTTTACCTACCTTTTTCTAATTTCAATGGTAAATAATCATGCTCAGTTTAAGGTCGTGGAAAAGTAGAATTTTATGTCTCAGTAATGTTAACAAGCCAATGATAATGGGGGTATTTGTGCCAAATTGTAAACGTGTGCGGGTGAAATAGGCGTGAGGTTAGGTTTTGATCGAAATTACGGGTACAGTTAGTTGCCCAGTGCCTTGGCATAGTATATTACTGTTCACATCTCAGATATGATCATTTTATAACTTTCCTTTATTGAACTATGTTTATGCTTAGTGCTCTAACCACCACTTGTCATATCAAGTGACCTATTGATAAATTTACCAATACTCTCATACTTTTTAAAACGTAATAAAAAGATATTGCACTATAATGTTAGGGAAACCCAAGTGTTTCACTTCCCTAACACTTTTTGATATGTATCATGATACATGAATTTATTATATTCCAACCTAATTTACGGTGCAAAGGCCATGCTCTGTCAAGCATCCCGGTTATATAACTGGTGCCTGACCTATATCAGCACCAAACTGACAATGCCTCTTACATTTTTATTCACACAATAAGTAAAGAAATATAATTCAAGACAAGAGACATTTTTAACTCTATTCAATTATGCATCACTCATCCTTAAGATGCATGGCAAACGGTGCCAAACTAAGACACACTTGACCGAACAATACATTAAAGCCTTCGCAAATGTATCTAGTGGTTCCAGTGACGTCGATGAATCGGATTTCACAATAGGCTTAATCCTTTTTGACGTCAATGTGTCACGTATGACGTAAATTTTGACGTCAATTAGATTATATGCAAATCATCATCATCATCTGTTACGCTTCCGCCGTTTGTCGGCACTGCGCTTGTGCATTAAAGTCTATGACACAGGCTGTTCCACATGTCTCTGTCGCTGGCTATATCTTCGAGTTGGGAGTGTCCTATAGTTAAATTTGTTTGTTAACGATCTTTGTTTATTGCTTTTTATCCAGTTTTTTCTTTCGGTTTTTTTACTGTTCATAGTGCTTCTGTTAGGACTAATCTTGCTGGGGAGTTTTCAGGAAGTCTTTATAGATGTCCTAGCCATCTCAGTCTTTTTCTCTTTATTGTGGTGCTCCAGTTTTCCTCTCCTGCCCTTTTGTATAGTTTCTCATTCTTGATATAGGACCATTTGATTTCTAATATTTTGCGTATTAGATTACTGTGGTTGGCATCTATCTTGTCTGTTTCGATCTTTCTTAGAGTCCATAGTTCACTGTTGTATAGGAATATACTTGTTACATAGGTATTGAACAGTCTTAGTCTTGCTTTCATGTTTAATTTTTTACTTGTGAGCTTGTTACATTGTTGCCTGAATGACACTGTGGCAAGTTGTTTTCTTTTTATGTCTTCTTCTGTATCTAGCAAAGATCCCAGGTACTTGCAACTCCAATCTTTTGAGTCGCCTCTTGTTATGTCATATTCCTCTGTTTTTGTTTGGTTTATTTGTAGGGTTCTTTCTTTCAGCTTTTCTGGGATTTTTTGTTTTATTTGTGCGGCCTTGTGGTGTGAGGTTGTTATCCAGCCGATGTCATCTGCATTCTGTTGATCTACTGTTCTGTCGTACTCTTTTTTGTGGTTGTTGGTGTGTTCTGACGGGTGTTGTGGCCCTAGTTCTTCGGTGGTTGCGTTTTGCTTTGCATATGTGTGATCTGTTTCCGTTTCCTGTCTTTGAAATAGTGCCTGGGCTAGGCAGAGTGTGAACAACACGGGGCTTAAGCAGCTCCTAGGGGGACTCCGATGCTTGCTTTTATTTGTTCACCTTCTGTTGTGCCACATCTTACTTGTAGAATAACGTCTCTTAAAAGCATTGTCATCATGTGCAGTTCGTCTTTTTCCAGCATATTCCGCAGGTCTTGAAGTAATGTTCCTCTTTTAACCGTGTCAAAGGCTTTGCTCATGTCAAACAATAATATTATGCTATGATAGTTCTGTGAGGTTATGTCCTTCTCTGCTAGTATTTTTTCAGCAAAAACAAGTTCTGTGGTGCTTCTTCCCGCTCGGTGGGCCACTTGAGGTATGGGGATATGATCATTTAATTTGTTTTGAATTCTTCTAATGAGGCATATTGCCAGTAGTTTTACTTATTATGCTTAATAGTATGATAGGCCTTAGAATTTCAGGGGTCCTTTTTCCTTGTTGGGTTTGGGCAGAGGTATTAATATACCTATCTTTATTTCCTGTAAATATTTTCCAGTGGTTACAATATCCTTTAGTATCTCTGCTATGGCCTGTTCTATTATTGGTTGTCCGTATTTAAGCTGTTCCGTACTTGTATTGTCTATTCCTTCACTGTTGTTTTCCAGTGATTTTATTGCCTGCTTTACGTCCTGCTCTGTGATTGGTTCTTTCATTTGCACGGCTCTTCTTCCATTGTCTCCAGGTTATCTGCATTAAAGAAATTTTTAAAAAAGTCTGTTATTATTTTGTTTTCATCCTGCTCATCGGTTTTTACTCCATTTCCTGCTTCTAGCATTACTTCTTTTTTCGGCTTGTTTCTTTGTATTTGACGGATTACTTTAAACATCTTTGTGGAGTCGTTTTTACTACTTTCTATTTCTTCTATGTCTTTGGTTAGTTTTTCTTGTTCAATTTCTTGTATTTGTTTGTGAAGTTTCCTTTTGTCTCGTCTCTTTTGGCTTGGAGGCTTTTCCGTTTTCTGCTATTGTGGCTGCGTTTATTTCCAATTAAGGTTTCTTTTGTTCCTCTGACAGTTTCTTTCCTGCTTCATTGTCCGTTATTCCTGTTTTCTCTGTCTTTTGTTGGAAGCCGATTGTTTTCTCTGCTGCTTTATGGCACCCTTTACACATTTCCGTCCATTTCTCTTGGGGTCTTGTTTTTCATCGAGTAACAAGTATATGTTAATTGCTAGTTTTCATTGTTTCCTTATTTGTTCATCATTGAAGTTTTCTCTGTTCAGCCTTTTTGTTACTGTTTTCCTTGGGTTTTTAAATGCCAGTTTATGTTGAATTTGCACATCACTGTCCTGTGGTCTGAGTCTGTTTCTATTCCGCTATAGGATCTTGAGTCGTTTGCGATATTCTTTTTTCGTCAGTGTGTAATCTATTTGATTCCTTGTGGGTTTTTTTCTGTTAGTAGGGTGTGGTCCAATCCATGTTGCTCTGTGTGATAGTTTTACGGTTAAACAGCGTGTTCGTGTTTGTTAATAGAAGTCCGTTCTTGCTGGCATACTCAATTAGGAGCTCTCCATTGTTATTTCCGTTTCCTTTTTCGAATTTCCCTATATGTTCTCTTTGTTTGTTTTGTAGCTAGTTCCAGTTTTACCGTTAAAGTCTCCTGTAACAAACAGTGCTGATCTCTTGCTTACTGTTGCTGTTATACTTGCTAGATCTTCATTGAATTTTTCTCTTACATCTGCGTTCTTTTCACTGTTGGTCGGGGTTGGCGAATATGCGTTTGTGATTACGTGGTCTTTATTGTCTATCTTGGTTGTCAGCATGCTGATTCTGTCCGAAATTTCTTTGTATTCTGCTTTTAGTTCTTTCTTTACTGCAATTCTTACTCCTCCTATGGCTTGTTTGTCCTTTCGGCTGGAGAAATAAAAGTCAAAGCTTTTGCATGCAAATGAGTATTGGTATTATTTCTCCGAAAGTGACGCCACCTTAAAGGCCGTATTATGCAAATTAGGTCACGTGATTTCGCGAGAACTGTCACTTATACCCTATTAGCGGTAAACAGGTAGTACTTATATCAATACGAGGCATGCATATCAATTTCCCACCACAGCTGCATACTTGGTTGTCGCAGTAACCATAGTCTCGCTTGACGAGATACGGGCCGCTGCCTGTGCGAGGAAGCGGGATATGGCTAAGAATTTGGAAATGAAGAACACTAAGAACAGGCAACTGGAAATGTTTTCTTGTAACCAATTTAGGAAGCACTAAAATTTAATATGATTTTGGTATTTGTAAACTTAAGCTTGTCAGTGACAGGGATAAACCTGTGTGTCCTCCGTGATTCAAAGGCGTGAGCCCCGAGCTTCGTCGCGGGAAATTGATATGCATGTCTCGGGGGTAGAACCTACCTACATTTGGCCCTTAATGAGGCACAGAAAAGCCCCTGTGGGGATGATTCTACAGTGATCTGTGTAATGTAGTATGGAATAAAATTATTCCAGTACAATCTGAAAAAATATGGAATGAAATCACTTCAGATATTACAAAAGTAAAAGAGGGGTAAAGGGTATTTTCGTACAGCGTGTAGGTATTTTTTTATCTGTTCGTAATACGTACAAAGCAGAATTAAGTAACCGTATATCGTATTGAAGCTAGACAAACTATATGAACACCTGGTAGTCGGGTTAAGCAGGGATCGATACGTCTTTGTAGCATGCTCCTGGGTTACGCTGAAATTATAATGGTCCTAATGGGGCTATTTCCTGACGATATTCATCATGATGTGAAAAACTAAAACTAAAAAAAACGAGAATAAAGTGATGTACAAGAAATTAAGTAAAGTCACATGCAAATTCTTTTTATTTAGCATATCATTTCAGTTTTAATACGATAAATCATGCCTTCAATCTTATATGCACGCTACGGTGTGGTTCCTGTCAAGACCAAACACACCGTCTTGCCATCATAGACGCTACTGACACAAGTCTAACATTCATGTGCAGCATGGACGTACCATACGATTAGGAAGAGTTACCTCATAATGACATGGTGAGATACATAAGATTCATGATAAACATCAATTATCAGCTACTGAAAAGCCTTGGACTCTTAAAGTAATCTTCCATGCTTACAGCAAATTTTCTTTCCATACCTCTTGTTCTTTACAAGCGATTCATGAGATCTTTCTCCAACTAAACCTCAAACATAGGTCAACTGTGCTTTGAAAATGCATAGAAATGACCATGTCAGCGGTCTTAACACTTTAGCCGAGCTCATTTATTATGCTGCTTGAGTCAGTCCATGGTACTCTTCAGGCCGGGCGAAATTGGATCGGCGATCTATTTTTTAACCTGCGACTCTTCAGAATGCTCTGATACTGTTTTGGTAAATAATTTACCGCGTATCCACCCTTGTAATTTACCTTATTTACATTTAATCCCATGCATGCAGACGTAAAGAGAAACGTCCAATAATATAATAATACAGGCTCGATGCACTAGACTAAGGATTCTGCAGGCGATCATTTTCACCAACATGTTACAGTTACGTTACCCGTGGCCTTGGATTCTTCCAAGGTTGAACTTGAATGATGTAGGTTTGCACAGACTGGATGTATGCAGCGTATTGCAACCAAAAGTTGAAGGGGGTAGGGGTGTCGCCTAGGGCAAAAGTTTATTGGTGACTGACTATGATCGTAAAATTCTCCGAACAAAAGTGTATTGGTGACTGACTATGATCGTAAATTTCTCCAAACGTAAAAATGCAGCATCTCCGTAGGTACATACAACATGTCCATGACCATTGGGCTATTAATAGGAAAGTAGTATATCACGGTGTTTTCCCGAAATATTAAAGTCGAGATACTTTCCTATTAATGTTTAATAGTAACCATGGACTCAGGATAACCACTATGACGATATAAGCCAAAATGTGAGATTTGCTGAGTCAGCAACACGATGAAAAGAAATTTTATTTAAAATCCATTAAAAATCCAAAAATCACCAGAGCGTGACCGTTTGAATACATTTGGCACAGACCCACCCGAGGTGCATCCCAGTGAATCATTTCAGTGGTTTTGGAGAAGATGTAAAATAAGTTAGTTAATACACAGCGATCTTCATACACTTACATAGTAATCAATAGGAATACATGCAATAACCGATAAGTATCAAAATTTGAAAAAAAAAGTAAAAATCAGTGATTCCTAATGATGCCACCTAATGAAGAGCTATGTTTGCCCTTTCCACAAGGAATATTTCCACTAAGTTTATGCATAATCTGAGGGACGCTTTTGGAGATGATGTTGAATATAGCAAAAACACAAATTCATAAAAAAATAGAAAAAAATGCAGCGCTACCTGTTGAATAGATTAAAATCAAGGGGTCCCTAGGAGTGCTCCTATGCGATTTCAAAGCAATTGTTTTCGGATAAGATTTTATAAGATTTTGCCAAACAACTTAAAAAATAATTAAAAATTGAAAGCAAAATTGTTGGAGGATGACAATTTGAACCAACTGGTTTTGGAGAAGAAGTGGAAAATGTGACTTGTAGACAGACGACCGACGACAGACCATCATAAAAGCTGTTGTCTCTATTTTCAAAACACATTACGTGTAAAATAAAGTGGCCGGACGACAAATTTACACAGTTCTACCATGTCTTTTTACAACCTTTGCCAGAGGGCCTTAAGTTCAGACATGATGTACAGGCCTATAGTCATATCATCCCACGTGAATTAGGTGTCACTATTAAAAAATTAAGCGTTGGTAAGGTTCATTATACAGGAGTCCTTATTTCTTGCAAGACTTTTTGTCGGAAATTTTTTTATTTTTTTATAATTTTTTCATGCACGGAACACCTTGATTACAGCAATTAAAGGTTTGTGCTAAAAGAGGTATCAATAATATATATATTCTTCCAAGACTTATTTATTGTGCGATCACATACATATTTTTCCCCGTCCTCACAAGGCTGTACTTCAAGGATCGGTCACAGTTCCGGTCAAAAGTGTCCAACAACGGGCGTCATAAAGACCGCAGTGAGAGGAATCAGCTATAAAAGATGTTTTCATTATACAGCGTGCTCCATCTGCGGAACTGCCAGATAACAAATATTACAAGGAATATTTATCATTGAATATGACTAGGCGCATACGCCCTCTAGACCGATGCCCCCGAACTTCGGTATTGCTGAAAGAATTTCACCTTTCGCCTTAGGCCGTGCAAGATACTTTACCTTTGGTATCAGTGACTGTGCCACTTCGTGGCCGGCGCAATGTGTGACCACCACATTCCCTGCATCGGCATCAGCATTCCACACATCATCTGCATTAACTGAAGGTTTTTGCTAGCTTCCATGGTCAACTTTACAAGCAGCTTTTCTTTGTTATGCAACAGAGTGTTGGCTGCGCTTTGCCATAATTATATCGATATTCTCCAAAAATGTCACAGCCATAAATATGAGGCGGCTCCCATGTAGCTTGACTGTTACTCGTTAAATTATAAGACAACTGCCTGGTTGTTTTGTAAAGTTTAAAGATGGCCTGTGGCCCTCTTATCGACGTATTCTGATCTGATGTTGACAGGCCTTATTCAAAATAGACTTTCTACTCATTTATCCTGAGATGTAGGCTCCTTGGTGTGCGCAATATCAAAATGTGTACCTAGGAGCTACATATTTTGATTTGACAAACATGGATATTGGCTTTTTAGCATGAGTATCTGAAAAAAATCGCCAAATATTATTCACTGACAAGTTTTTAGAAAGTGTTTCAATTTAATAAAGAATCGCCTCCCTTTTACATGTACAAGAGGAATTTATATTGGGTTCGTCCCTTTTCCCCGATTGCTTTTCAATAAATACGTTTTAACCAATGCTTAACAAACAAGAGGACTGTGACAGTTCTGTGCTCAGCTGACCTTGCACGCACCGAATGAAATAGTTTGTCAGTATAACATCAAGGTCACCTTTGTTTAAGACTATCATCAATATTTTTTTGTGTCCGTCTTCACTCATACAGTTCAAGAGTCACTTTTGAATGAAAAGTTACAGAATCTCGTATTATAAAGATATATGCCATGTCAGTTTGACCTGTCAAGGCCACTCAAGGTCAAAATTAACATCAAAGAAACACCCCATAGGTACTTTCCTATCAATGTTTAATAGTAACCATGGCTCTATGATCCACTACTGTCGAATATTAGCCGACGTCTTAACTCCCATTTCAATGTCACTGAAGGTCAAAATCAACAACACCAAAAAGAAAATCCACTGGTACTTTCCTGTCAATGTTTAATAGTAAATATGGGCCTGGCATCGAGAACTACCGAAATGTAACCTAATGTGTCAGATTTGTTGCTATCCTTGTTGTACAGTAACAGCTGCTAACATGTACATATTACCCTAACTGAGTTGTCCTAATATTAATAATTTGTTAACAACTAGAAAATAACATCATACCATGTAGTGAACAAAAAACTTGGTTGAGATCAATTCAGGTACATTCCCACTAAAACTCTTATGCAAAATAAACGATAACCAGTGTATCTTACGAAATATAATAGTCATTTTAAAAAAAGTGTAATACAATTTCAAGTATCTCTGTTCCTAAAGTTGGTAAGCGTCGATAAAGGTAATTATTTGGCTGAAAAAACAAAATTAATTCAGTCATAATGAAGGTCAAGTTTTTAGGCTACATAAATTAATAAACCAATATAGTGCTAATAGATAAATAAAATAATTTAATAACATACAAAAAACAAAGAAACAAATGAATAAATAAATAGATAAATAAATAAATAAATAGATAAATAAATAAATAAATAAATAAATAAATAAATAAATAAATAAATAAATAAATAAATAACAGTAATTCACATTTATGATGTGTTTATTGCGCCCCTGCAATATCTTGATTTAATTTTGCTCCCTTGTGCAGATATCTCCCTACGGTCCATTTTGAATCAAGTCACTCTAATTGTCTAAATCTATATCTTAACCACTATAATCACATTCAAGAAAATTGGGAAAATTCAATACTTTAATGGCAAAACAAATTTATCAATAGTTCATTAGCAGGAAACCATCACTATGTAATATTACCATGGAGTGTGCATGATAATATTTCCGAAGGTTTTGCCTTTGCATGTAGAATTCACTTGAGGTTAAAGGCTTGTAAATGCACATTTAGGTTTGTGGCCATCAGAACAATTGCAACGTGAGATAAGTTATCCCTGGTGCCTTATTGCTAAATGGTAGTCATGATACTGTATCCCACATTTGATTCGATGGAGGCGGCAAACAAGGTAGTACTTGAACAAACAAAGAGAGAAACAAACAGACAGACAAACAAACAAACAAACAAATAAATAAGTAAATAAATAAATAAATAAATAAATAAATAAATAAATAAATAAATAAATAAATAAATAAATAAATAAGTTGATAAAAAATATCAGCTTGTACATGATTGATAATGTTCCAACTTTTACTGTTTGAGAGAGCTGCAACCACTGCCTACCATAAGAGTATTTGATGTTACAGGTCCAGTGCTGAGTTAAAAGTTGATTTTCATGGCCGCCATGAAATTGGCAAGGTAAGTCAATACTTCAAGCTCTGTCACTTTGTTGGTAAAAGACGGCCATAAAATTGTATGAGACATTGTGATTCTGTCATCATACAGCGCCTATTAAGTTTTGTGGAAGGGATGGTCAATTTTCAACACCAACTAAAATGGAGAACTCAATGCAATTTTCTGTGTTTGTTGGCTCTTGTCAATGCCTCTTTTTGTTTTTGAATCTGCAATTCCAGTTGCCATTAGCTGAATATTGTAAAGGTCAATGACAGTAGAGGTGACGCTGTTGAGCCTTTCCTGAACTTTTCGACTTCTAGTTGAACCAGCTGATTTGTTCACTTGCAAGTTTTAAAGCAGCGAATCCCCCATGGTAGCTCGTGCACCAGTCCAAACTCCAGTCGGAGACCATTTTAGCCTGCTTGGTTCTGAGCACAGCCAGTTTATGTAAATCACCGCTGATACCCTGCATGGTCCTAGGTGTTTCAGTGAAGATATCTGGTTGATCCTCAATCTAAGGAAGAAATCAGCTCCTGTGCTTTTGCAAGAGGTCCCATCACTTGGCCGCTGTTTTATTATTTTTTTAAATAGGCCTAACTTATATTTTGACGGTCGATGCCTAGATGGCCCACAAGCCCAATCTGAATTCATGTTTTGTTACAGCCATTTTGAATCATTTTTTGCTCCAGAAACTTGAATGTGGGCACTTAACTGACACTGAACTGTTCGCCATTGAGCACACTTTTCAAATTTGCTCTTTGACCCGCTTTTGAAATTTGCATTTGAGGGGCCGCAATTTGGTATGCAAAGCTTGGGACGTTAGTAGACCTACACGTCAGCCGATTAACGGGCATTTTGGCTGCAGACAACAGGCCAATACGATAAAGGTTTTTGAAATGAATCGAAATTGCCTTGGAGGATATTGCAGATGGCTTTGTGTTGGTTACAACTTGCTATTGTATAGTTATTAACAGACAGGACATTCTTGTGTCCGCCAAGCTGCTGAATGATTGTCGGTAGGACATCAGCATGCAACAATCAAGTGCATATTGTGCGTCTGTCAGAGTAATTGTGTTTTTCCCCCAGCCAATCCTCCTTTTTTGCCATGGTAACCATGATAGAACCAACTTGATCTTTGCCCATCAGCTGGGATTTATACCACATCCACCGGCCTTTCTTCCGTGATTTAACCCTAGGTAAGAAATAGCGGATAACCGCACAGCATTGAAACTGGTCGTTTTGAAGTAAAGAGCTCATGGGCTACAATCAATGGGACAGCATTCAGGATTACTCTTATTGGAAAATATCTTTGGACTAAATTTGCGAATGTGGGTGGTATTACCAGAGCTCATGGGCTACAATGGGACAGCATTCAGGATTACTCTTATTGGAAAATATCTTTGGACTAAATTTGCGAATGTGGGTGGTATTACCAGACCTTGCTTTCGTTCATTTAATTGTAAACATTTAGGCCCATTTTCATTATTGCAGAGTGATATATCTCCAAATTTCAATTGCTTAGATTCATGTATATGAATCAGGTCAGGTTTCACGATTTGTGGAAATAAAAAAAACAGGATTAAAACGCACGTGGATCAAAGAATACGGTTGGATTGACGATTGAGTAGTGTTGTCAAGCGGCTTATGCCACGGAGCGAACTCGATACAGGATGGGATACCCGTTTGAATTTGGCGTTGGAATGTCGAACTTTTTGCCCGAAATGGATTTATTTTGTGGGACATTTTCGACAATTATAGGCCTGTTGCTGTGGATATATGTGGATTTCAATGGATTATCTGTGTGTTGTACCTGTAAAAAGTAGCTTTGGAATAAAGTGGTGAGTTACAGCTTGTTGGTGTGTTCAGAAACGGAGAAATCATGCCAAACGTGAAGCGGGATGGTGGTCCAGATGTGAGCTGCGTTTCAAACCTTTCTATGTAGGAGCTCCATATGTTCGACGTTGTGGTTTTAGGCCCATCCGCCACCATTTTATTACCACAAATAATTGACTGCACAGATGAATACACAATATTTTATTGCAGATATGGCCCTATGTGGGTCATTGAACGCATAGATGTTCCAGGTCCAACCTCTTTACTCACTCCCGCTGCCCTACTCCCCCCCCCCCCCCCCCTCGTATATTAGCACGGAAGCTTGACTGACTGAACGTTACGAGCGCCTGTGTGAACAGACAAGGGTATAGTTGACCTTCTGACCTTGAACCTTTTTTACTTAAAATGGATCCACTTTCAGATTTTTAGAATGGCTATCCTGGCAACCAAAAATTCAAATTTATGGAGATCTGCGAAAGTAGTTCCAGTAGGGGACAGGAGCATATAGTCTGCCGTGTGTCGTTATGCATATGTTGTGGGTTTTCAATGCAATATGACACCAACAACTAGCTCAATAGACTCAAATGAAGTGTGAAATATTCTAAATTTCGATTCAACCGTGTAAAAACTGATTAATATACGAACAGGTTTAGGCATAGACACTTTAGCTGGATTGCCCATGCAGGTTGAAAGATTGATTTGTCCTACTTTGTATGCATAGGTTTATTATTTATGGTGCCTCAAAAGTACGCACGCAAATATACAATACGTATCCTATACTTATTATCAACGTTACAATTAAAGGGATTGAAGCCTTCCATTTCTGATTTGGGCTTGTTTTACCATGTTCAAACAATTAGGCCTATTGCAACATATTTCCAAAAAAATGAGAGTAAAAATTTATGTGCTTTCCCTCTTTATATTTTCCCGGATGACATTTTGATTCACATACATGTATGAACTATTCAAAGCCAAAGTGTCTTTCCCAACTGCGACCTTTAACAGTTTGGAATTAGGAGTAAGGTCATTTACCATACAGTTTTGTATATAGGAATCAGTTTATTTCTTTCTCGTATCTATGAGTTCTTGAGGCCAAGGGCTTGAAAATGCCTGGCTTGATATTTTGGTTGTCCCTTGTGCATGATTCAGACAAATTTGCCCTCTCCTCGTAATGTTCACACCTTAATATAAGGATACCAATGTAGCAAGTGGAAAAATACTGAGGTATTTATGATTCTAAAAGAGGTCATTAAAATTATTAATGCTGATCCACTCAACATACATATCCTAAAAAATTCTGTAACGTATATATCATATATTGAACTGGGACGCCCCACAAGGTCCATCTGTCTTGTTGCGTCACTTTCACTTTCTTCCTTATGATAGCCTTGCATGGTCGGGTACCAGGGTATTGTGATGTTCTGTCTCAAGGGTACAAAGATGGTTGTTCGCTTTATCCGAATGCGTGCAGCAAAGAGAACCAACTTGGCAAAGATATTTATTTTGTATTTCACAGTTCCCGTGTTTGTGTTTTTCCTTGCTGTGAAAGTCGGCTAAACCCAGGAATAACTTTGAATGATTTTAAGTGCCTTGCTGGCTCGACATTCAGCCCCACTGGATTTGGTCTGCCGGTTTGCCATACGTTATACCGCCTTGGTGCTGAAAAGTGACATTCTTTGCATGATTTGTCGGTTTGGTGTTACTTGAAACAGCAGTAACAAGCTTCTATAGGCAACCAAAAAACCATGTAATAATGATCTTGGTCATTACCTCAATCCAGGAAAGATTGTTCTGGCTCTCACAATCTAATGAACAACTTGGATAGGACTGCCATACTATACAGTCAACAGGGTGTGATTTCTGCGGGTACAAAATAAAGCAAATATTTAGAAAATGAAGTACCAGAGGAAATTTTTATAAAAAAAAAAAATAATAAAAAAAAAAAGCTCGGTAAAAAGTAAACAGGGTGTAGTTGCTGATTGCATGGAACAAATATTGAGAACTTTCAGTACAAAGTGAAGAAAATTCTGATGAAAACCATATTTTGATGGAAAGTAATGTCTCAGCCATGTAGAATAATTTTGAATGTTGTGTTACAAACACATTTACTCTTGCGTCGTTAATAAATAAACGGAGTTTATGAAATTTATTTTAAATTTGATTCAGAGCCACACGAACGATGAGACACTGTTGCTCCTGTTTGTATGATATTTCAGTCAATTACACTAATACGCCACATGCATATTAATTTCCCGCCACAAGGGACGGGTTTTACGCCAGGCAATTACGGGGTACGTGTGGGTCACAACACTGTCACAGACAGGGCCATATGTTAATTTCTCACAAAATTAGCGGGGGGGGGGGGGGGTTGAGAAATATAAGTTCACAAATGCCAAACTGGTATTCATCTAGTATTTCCCGAGCCATATATGAAGAACAATTTTCATCTGCCTCTAATAAATATTCTTTATTTCCAAATTATTAGTAATATCCCGCTTGTCCCCACATGTACCGACCCGTATCCCGTCATATCCCGCCAAGCGAGACTAGGCAATCAGGTATGCAGTTGTGGCGGGAAACTAATATGCAAATCTCCTATTGGCGGCATTTTGAAGTTCAATCCCCGTAAGTTTAAGGCAGGTCGAAAGGATTGTAGACATTAGGGTATAGGTATGTTTGTATTTGTAGTTCAGCTGATGAACATATGTTTAAAGTATGGCATTTAAAGGTTTATTGCTTAACATAAAAATACTGGACAAACCTGTTCTACAAAGACCTCATTGCACCCTAAGAAACTAATTGCTTCCCGAAACCAGGTTTCAAAAGTGGCTGCAGATAGGATACATGTATATAGTTTCAGTGTCATGGGGGATATTTAACAAATCGCAAGTCGGACTGTTCTCGCAATCAACACAGACAGATTCTTGCACTTTATAAGGGTTTCAAAGCTTAACTGTTTCATATTGGACATAAGTTTGGAGATAGATATACGATTTTATCTCCTATGATTATGTTTGATGACCAACACTATGAACTAACAACCAACAGCACATCAGTTGGAAAGGGGCCATCATTGCTATCAAACTATACAAATTCTTTACACCCTGACACATTTGCTTTTAAAATGTACTACGTGCATGGTACTGTGCTGACAGTAACCGCTACACAAATGGATATATAAGTGACCCAGCAGGGAGGGAAAATTAGTCACCAGCGATCGGAAATGTGCTAGATTTTTGTGACATTGCGACCTGGTCTTTTCAAAAGAGTGACCTGGTGACTTGGGGCAGTACCCATTTATAGCTGCAGAACTGCATGTTGTCCGTGGGTGGTATAAATGGTGTTTAGCCTGCATTCGTGAAACCAGGGTGATGTCTCTGTTGTTATCTCTCTATTATATCATGTTATGTCATGTTGGAGTCTGGTGCTGCCATATAAATTCATATCACATGTCGCATGGTTTAGTATTATTGTCACATGTATCACTGAAAGCTCTATAGATCCAGCACATTGTCAAGCCACTATAATTTTTGCTATCATCGTGTTAAAATATTTTTTAACTTTCTTGTTGGTTGAATTTCTCAATTTCCGAATTACGTGCAGGCCCATTCGCACATGCGTTTAACTGAATACACATTAAATTTGTGATTGTGACCTGTCCAATTCGGCCTTTTATCTCATCAATCACACGGCCATGTCAAGGTGAGGTTTACACACACATTTACTGACAAGCCATCAGGTAAAGAATTGAAAAATCGCATCGTGACTGAACTCAAGTCCAGCATACCCCGTAGGTTCACAAAATACCATGACGCTAAAAGGCACCAATATGAGGGATATGCATGAGGGCAAAAGAATCGGAGTGAAGACACTCAATTCTATGGCTTTCGCTACAAAAGCAACCGTGTGTCTCCTGTTCGGCGCGCTTTTGGTGGTTGCAACTAGCACTTTTCAAATGCTGAATTTTATTGATATTTTCAACAAGGAAACTGTGCATGCAAATTCTCTGCTGTGCTGCAGATTTTGATCCCTTTTCATGAATTGCATGGTCCTAGACTATATGCACATGATTGATGCACCTGTTCAAATCAATTTACTGAAATAGGCCTATAAATTTTAAACATTTTCTTTTTGTATTCTTGTCATTTTATAGACATGGCCATTTTGACCCTATGTACCTTTACACGTACTTTTTGGACTCTTTTGGGAACAGGCGAACTATAAATTTATGTGATTCAGCTATACATACCAAGGAACATTGACTTTGCCTGTCTTTGGTGGGAATTGACTTGGATTTGTTTCATTAGGACTACGGTTTGGATATGGTAATGACACTGTCTTATTTCAAGATTAGCTAAATTAGGGTTTTAGCTACCGCTCACGTGAATCAGTGATGTAATCAGCCTCTATTAATCATTTACCGAGCTAAATCACGAGCCATTGACGTGATATCACGTCATGAACCGTCAACAACACCTGGGCCTACGCAATACAATCATTTCGCAGGTAGGCCTGCGTGATGATGTCATGTGATATAAACCTGCTTAACTTAATTATGCTGATTCAATTGAACATGTGTAGTATTGAAATGTACCGTTTGCGAAGTTACAGTGCAATTTAATGCTGGGTTTGTGTCTTTGTCACCATGGATGCCACATTCCTTGTCATTTCAGGGACAAGTGGTCAAGACGTTCAGGGACACAATATAATTAAAAAGAACATGGCAGCAAATACTCATTTTGATGAGGGACACACACTGAAAATTGGTCAAAATTTCAGCTAAATTCAGGGATTATCCCTGGTGATGAGGTCTTGAGGGACAGTTGGCATTTCTGTGTCACGTGGAGTCAGGAATGAAAGCTGAGGTATGCAGGCGTTTGACAACTAGGTATGTACCAATTTCAGGATTTGCTTTCTGTGGATGCACCCGTTACGGCGTTTAAACTGCGGGTGCACCAAGCTGGTCACTTTGTCTAATTTATTGCAAGGGACACCTTATCGATTCAAACACACAAGATTGCACGAGACTTCCTTCTTTACATAAATCAAACCTACAGTACGGCGCAGTCTGTAATCTAAAGCTGCTGTCAAAGATACAGAACAGGTCACAGATTCTCAATGGCTCCATTTTGAGCAAAAAAAAAAAAGCGTCTGTTAGTTGGACAAATTTTGTCTACTCACTGTTTGGAATGCTCTGGGCATTATTTTGTTGGCCAATTTGCAGGACGTTCTGTTCAAACATTGGCGGTCCAGCCAAAGCCTACACAACACTTCGAGATGTCGAGCGAAAAACCAGGTGAAACAACAAAGCAATACAATTTCAAAGATTTAATACGCTCGGAGTTTGAGAAGAAGAACTTCGGTTTATCGCATCATAATCCTGCTATATTTGGAGAACCTCAGGTAAGTTACGTATTATTGGGAAATCTTACAAATGCACCTACTCCGTTCTGAACTTAAAATGTAGGAAGTATTAATGCTATAAATGTATTCCACCTAAGTGACCGGACCTGGATATTTAGTAGGGTGGAAAATTTACCTTGTACGTTTAAGTCAGTAATATTGTTCAGTTACATTTACAGTTGTCGTGCCTCATGGAGCAAAAGACTAAACAGATCACGTGAATTCATATTGAATAGCGGAAACATTTCTAAATATATTTCTAAAGAAACCACCACCTGCAATGGGTAGCAGCTTCCAGATTTTTTAATTTACCAACTCGGGACCACTGGGAAATATTGCCTTTGTGGTCACGTTTTCCACAATTATTGTCCGCCTAGAATGAAAAGACTTCCTTACATGTTGCAAAACAGTAACGCACACGGGAGCTGACGGATAAAGTAGTTTTTCTTTCGGGGGTGGGGTGGGAAGGGGTTGTTATGCAGGTATTATCGAGAGGGGAATGTCAGAGGAATCGGTCTATGTCCCTTCTGGGAGGAGTTTTCCAAATTATCCACCAAGGAACATTTAGACAGTCTGGGATTGTTGGGCTTTTGTGGATACAGTAAAACCTCCGTAAATTGGGCACCCATGGGAGCGGAGCAAAATACCCATTTTAGGGAGGTGCCCACTTTACAGATGGTCGGCCATTTAGAGTTGTGTGAATGAGCAACAAAGACAAGGGAGAGGCTATATGGACTCAGACTCAGACTCAATTTTATTTGACAAAAAACAAGTGGTGATACAAATAAGTAATACATCTCAATTAGTAGAGTGTAATACATCTCAATTAATAGAGTGTACATACATATAAACGCATACACTTCTACATGTACATGTATATTTTTATATATACATGTATACAGATACATGTATCTTAATCCCACATAAAATAAATGAGAAAGGAGTTTTTTCACCATTTTGCTTTTATTTTTTGAAAACAAAATCATTTAGATATCAACTGCGTGTACTCTGTAGAAAAATAAAGTCAATGGACTCTTCATGAAGAACAGGAGCCAACTCAATGATCACCAGCAGGCACATCAAAGTATCAAACTGCGAGGTTGAGCAAATCACTGAGCTGGCACTCACCAACTTGTTTTCCAGTTGAGTAAATTGTTTTCTCCACTTTGATACCGTAATAATAATAATAATAATAATAATAATAATAATAATAATAATAATAATAATAATAATAATAATAATAATAATAATAATAATAATAATAATAATAATAATAATAATGTTTATTAAAAAAACCCGAAAGACGGGGAAATTAGAGTATACATCAAAATGAAATATATATTCACCATATAGATCAAACATAAAATGCGACATAACTTACACATGAAAAGTAACCTATGTATATAAGCTAAAAATAAAAGCACGTAAAACTCAATAAACTTAAAGGTACCAATAAAGAATCGAGCACTAAAAGCACGACTGGCGGAAACCGGTAAGTTGTATGGTACGACCCGACCTCAAAAAGGCATTTAAAATGACTTTGTCAGCAGATATGTGAGCAGATGCTCGGCCGACCAGGGTTTGAAAAAGTCAGAAAAAGTAAGTTGCTGTAATGAGTCAACGATACCATTAGTGGCTGGGATATACAAGTTCTTTCCCTGCAAGCGAGGTTTGACGTAAGAATATTTGGCCTGGGAGACCCACTAGTGCAACAGCTGCTAGACCAGGGTCCCTCTGAAGCGGATGCCAGTGACAATATATTTAGCTGACAGGGAAGATAGAATTCTTCGCAGTGGAGACTCTACGTGAAAAGCTCTAAAATACAATGAAATAGTTTTCTGTTTCACCACATCAGCCACTGCAGGCACCATCAGAGCACTAGGTAAATTTATGTTTTGTGACCTTTTCCCTAAGCCCAAGAATTGTTTAGGCAGTGCCCCCTGAACACTTTCCATTGTTTTTATATCGGTCTTACTTTAGTTTAAACAGTCTGTTCCATAGGTTAAAATAGGCATACATGTACACACTATTCAAAAGTCATCTCCATATTTGGAGAACTACTGTCCCCTGGTGGCAGAAAGCAGAATGAGGCTAGGGAGGACACCAATCCAAGTCCCCATTCACTTACATGTTAAATTTGCTTATTTTGCTTCAGATCTTCCACCTTAGAGAATTAAAAGTTAAAGGTGGCAAGTCTTGATGCAAAAAATAACAGTTTTACAAAGTAAAATATTCACTGAACAAAATAATAGTGCCCACTATAACAGACTTTGGTGCATGTTTAGGGTGCCCAATGCCCAGATTAGGGAGGTGCCCACTTTAGAAAGGTGGCTTTACAATGTATACAGTCAGTAGGGAAAATGAAACAGGACCGATGAAAAGTGCCCATTGTAAAGAGGTTCCCACTTCAGATTGGTGCCCACACACGATGGTTTTACTATAGTTCTGTTTAGAAGTGATCAGTCTCCCTAGAATACACCTTGTAGCATAAGTGAAACATATACTGTATAATCATAAATTTTCGCGAGGGATAAATATTCCCGAATTTTCCCGAGGAAACTCAGTTCGGGAATATGAAACTCAAGAAAATTGTAGCACATTGAATGTGGAATGGAAACCTGCAAAAAATCGGGGAGAAAACTTGTGAAATTCTGATTTGGAGTGTACTATAGTCGGGAAATTTTGTGCCCGGCAATATAAATGATCAGTGTAGTTTAAACGTATTTATTTTCACTGGATTACCCAATAGTACAGAATGTAACTAATCTAGGGGTTCTTCAGACACGGAGACGCACAAAATGATATATACAAGACGCACAGGACAATAGAGTGTGACTATGTACTTAGGTAGACATGCTGTAATACAATTAAACAACAAACCCAATATTCAACATTTCAATCCAATAAAAATATGCATATATACAAAAAAGACTTAGAAACAAAAAAATGCATCCCCAATACAGGGAGCGACTGAAGGGGAGGTTATAGCCCGACTACATAGACAGATTATGCAGTACGTCTTGGCCCATCTTTTTTCTAATTATTTTTTGAGACACGTCACTTTATGTGCAGGGCTTATATTCACAAGTGAGAACTCGTGTACATAGTTTAACCTAATATTTCACCACAGTTTTAACGTTCTAATATTCTTTATTTATCGTGTAAGTTATCTCCGCTAAACATTGAGCTAAGACAAGTAGCCGCTATCAGAATTACGTCTTGTGAGTTATCTTGGATAAATATACAGCTTAGACAAGTGGTCGCCATCAAATGTACACGTCTCGTCATGTCAAGCTCTCAAACGTATTCTGATCTAGTCATCTGCAGAAAACCTGTGCTCATCGTTAATGCTCCTGCTGGTCGTCTTTTAAATAAGTTACACTGGAAATATCTGTGATAAAAATCAACTTTATATTTGTTCTTAATTTGTATTTTTAAACCAGGCAGTGACACGAGTGGTCATGGAGAGTTTTGAACTTGGCTGAAGGGTTTCCAGACATTTGTCTTAATAATAATGAATAGCTTTGGTTTCCTTCGCTCAATAATAATACTGATAATGAGAATGATGATGATGATGATGACGACGACGACGATGATGATGATAATAATAAAACGTGGGTAAAATTCCAAAATATTTTGACATTCAAACAGTAGAAAGATAAATCTTTATAAAGGTGATGTTATCAAATAAATCAGGACACATTTTAAAAAAAATCTCAAGCTGACTTATCTTAAATGCAGGTTAGCACTGTGGCGACGTGTGTCCTTATGCTTTGCAACCACAAACGTATGTACTGTGCAAACAATTGAGCACTCAAAGTACATGACTAATGCATCCTTTGGTGGTTGTCAATATTTTATAATGTTGGGTTATATGTATGTCAAGTGGCACTGTCTTTCGTTTGTTTTCTCGATGGTGATGGAGTGCTTTGATGACCATTTATTTACGTTTACTGTCTCCTTACTGTTTTTGCGACTACCGCCTGGCTCTTGAACCGTTTATTGATGTAGTATGCCTGGCTGGATTAGTATCCTCCGGAGACCCAAAGGGTCTCGAGAGGAACTGTGCAAGGAAGGATACTGATCCACCCATGGGATGATCTATATGTCCTATGCAGCACCCGGGAAGTGTATTGCTCTGATTGGTCAATTATTCTCAAGTTCCAGGGAGATGTGGAGGCCCACATGTATGTTATTTGAATGCACACCCCACGCTTCCCTGCTAGTTATTTGATCTGATTGGTCCATAGGTTTGATGTGAATTGCTTTGATTGGTCAATTGTTTTCAAGTTCCAGGGAGATACACATGCCTATGTTATTTCAATGTACAACCCCGTACGCTGCACTGTACGCTTCCCTGCTAGTTATTTGCTCTGATTGGTCCATAGGTTTAAAGCTCCAGGGAAATATGAAGGGCAGTTGTGTCATTAATGCAATTCTACATTGCACAGTATGCTACCAACATAAATGCCAGTTTTTTTTTTTGTTTTTTTTTTTTGAAATGCCAGTATACTCCAGGTAGAAAAACCACAATATGGAGGAATTGTTGTCACTTATCATAAAATACATTTATATATCCCACGATAATGTTGAATACATCCATCCACATTTCTTGTCATTGCTCGATATAAATTACAAACGGCTGTGTGTTGACAAACAAACCGTGGTCTTTCTTCTCCCCAGATCTGCGCATTCTGGCCCGCTCGTTGTCAGTCTGTTTGGGTCAACTTGCGAGTCGCCACGCATTGGTGAACATGTAGTTCGCAACCCAACCTACCTGGAACAGAGTTTCCGCAGAGAAACATTATACTTGACTACTTTTCTATCACTGGTATCGCGAACCTAAATATAAGACTTTCGTAAATATGTTAAACACATTTTGATCTGGTTTTCCTCTCGCTGAAATGGATTTACAATCATATCTTATATAGTCAGCCAGGGGAAAATCAGATAAAAATGGAGGCCGAAAGACTAGTACCCCTGTGAACGACGTTACCGTAACAACTGTAGAAGAATTGACGGCATCCCCAATCTTGCATCGCAGAAGAGCCTTATATTATGATGGACCAGTTCCTCAGTTGAAACAAGATTCCCCAATTATCCTTGTAATGATTTCCAAACTTTCTTTGGAAGTCGGTTAAGTGACGTCGACAGGGAGGATGTTCCCACCATAATTATCTCAAAGAAAGATCTATGACAGCTAATATTTGCGTTGCAGAGGCCCTTTAAAATGGATCAGGCCCTTGCATATAAAACTAAGTTCCTCGAGTTATTGTTTTATTAAGATTGAAAATTATCTTTGTAAGTTGTATTGGAGATGCCTGAGGGGACGACGTTGCTGTGACACCCATAGAATTGACTGGAACGTGACCAAGTTCTTGTCAGATAGTACAGAAAATATTATACCACACTTTCAAAGGTATTACATGCACCTTACAATATAAGAATACTAAGTCGGACAAAACTAACCCCCCCCCTGAAAAAAATGAACTATTTTGGGACTTTTGGTGATAACGACAACTGCAGTATCATTTTACTTATTCCATTGTAAATTATCCATGACAAACATTCACAAGAAAGTTTCATAAAATAATTTGATGAAAAAGCAAAGGCGTGTTTTTAAGCTTCTAAAATAAGTACAATATGGCCCTTGCATGAAGGATGAACCGATGCACACGCAATTCACCTTCAGCGCAACACATTTTTTTTTCTTTTTTTTTTTTTTTGCGCTTTGTCGTCTCTTCTAAGGTCAGAGTTAATTCTACTCCATTTATTATTTTACGAGAATGTGTACACACCAGAGTCGGCAAGAATGACAGAAAACATACTGAGCTTTTACTCAGTAAAAATATAATCCCTAACGTTGTAGTTTCTTTCGATCGTATTCAAGTGTACAATGATTTCATTTCATTCTAACCCTATTATTGCTACGTCGCGCACAGTTAACAACTTTCTTGGGCACTCTTTGGTTCGAAAAGTTGTTGACCTGGATTTTTCTTTCCCTTTCTTCTTTTGAACTATACACATATCGATACTTGAGAGAACGGTTGGTAATAATTCGAATTAGAAGTATTTGTGACAATTCAGATGAACACGCCTATTGTTGTGATTGTAACTAAAGGAGGTTATAACCATTAGTAATCTATTTTAACATGTATTTGAATCCGAAACCAAGTCTTGTGACTTTTATTGAATCCAAAAGTTGTATCTAAATGGATTGAATTATGCTCTTGCGGATAATATTAAATCGGGCAAAATTTGACAGTTTATGTGAAATCAAAATGCACAGTATGTCAGAACGACTGGTAAATGAATTTAACATATAACTTGGTTTAAAACTAGCGTTTCTAATCTAAAGATAGAGATTGGAAGGCACAAAATACATGCAAAAGACAGCATTAGAAGAAAAAAAATGCGAAACATTTGTAATAATTGAAAACTAGATACATATACTAATTAATTAAACAAGAGGGCTGTGTGAACAGCCCATGCTCAGCTGCCCTAGAGATTCATCACACTTGTGGCTCTCTGAACTTGGGATAGGAACAAGGTCACCCATGTGCTGAATAAGTCTGACCTTTATGGAAGAACACTAACATGTGCAACATCAAAGCCCCACCCCAAGTTATTGTGAAGAGTAAAATTGATCTGTTTCACTGTGACCCCAGAAAGGAGGTCAAGGTCGCTTGTGTACTGTCTGAGCATGATCTTCATAGAGAAACATTAACATGTGCAACATCAAGGTCCTAACTCAAAATAGATCTCAAGTTATCAAGTGAACAGTAAATTTCTTGTCTGTTGTTCTGTGATTTTGGGAATGAGGTCAAGGTCCAAAAATCACTGGGGCATGACCACTTGCACAAAATAGGTGTACACCTATAAAAGGTACATCCCTACAAGTGTGACACAAATCCGGCCAAAATTATTTTAGTTATAACCAATAAAAGATATTCCCATGTTATACTTTCCGATCACAACTTTTTTAAGGATCCCCCCCCCAAAAAACATGAAAAATAAAAAAATCTGGAGCTTGACCATTCAAAAGACATGGTAGAGACTCATCCAAGGTATATTGCCACCAAGTTTGAAGTCAATCTGACTCATAGTTTCTTCCCAGAAGTAAAAAAAGTGTGAACTAGCATTAGAATCCCCATTGACTTGCTTAATAATCAATAGGAAAGGTGCATTACCAAAAAGTAAACGATTGAAAAAATCGTTAAAAATCAGGAAACACAGCAGTGCCACCTGGTGTTCAACTTTGTTTGACCCTTCCACAAGAAACATATCCACAAAGTTTCAGCTGAATCTGAGTGACGGTTCTGGAGAAGAAGTCGAATACAGTAAATACCCACAAAAATCATAAGAAAATAGAAAAAAATTGACTTGCTACCTGGTGAACAATTAAGAACTAGGAGCCCTTAGGAGTGTTCTTGTGTGATATCAAAGCAATTGGGTGAGTTGTTTTGGAGAAGATTCTTTTAAGATTTGCCCCCCAAAAGAACTCAAAAATTCATAAAAAAAATCCAAAAATGACTGGAGCGTGACCATTTGAAAAATCTTGGTAGAGACCTACCTAAGGTACATCCCAACCAAGTTTGAAGTAAATCTGGCTGACGGTTTTGAAGAAGTGGAAAATGTTACCAACGGACGGACGGACGGACGGACGCACAACTGACGGGTGACAGACGAAGGATCATCCTATACGCTCAGCTGACTGACAAGACAGATGAGTTAAAAACACTTTTGGTCCATCGCAAAAACATCATGATTAACTTGTCGAAATTTTTCGTATTTCCCCCTTTTCGGACATACTAGTAGACAAAAATCATGTTTTCAGAAAAAAATTATATTTGTATGAAATCAGGAGACGCCGATGTGTACTTATAATTCCGTTATAATCTCCAGAGGGAAGTTTTAGTGTTTCCCTTCTGTGTTTGGCAAAATGTCGGTTGTATTTTCGGATGCAACTAATAAATAAGGTTTAGCTCATTTATTTTTTTTTCCATTTATAATTTCTTTTTTTTTCTTTCTTTCCTTTCATATATATATATATATATATATATATATATGTGTGTGTGTGTGTGTGTGTGTGTGTGTGTGTGTGTGTGTGTGTGTGTGTGTGTTTGCGTGTGTGTGTGCATACATAATCTCGTTTTGAAATGCATAGACCTTGCCTAACATTGTACACTCATTCAGGAACGGATTCTGTGATTTGAGATAACTTAAGTCACTGCAGTGAGGAGTAGGATGTCGACTCACATTATCATTGGGGTCTTCAACATAGTCAAAACATGATGTACCGTCCACGGTCTAGAACCTTTCAAATTATGGCCATTTACATAAATTATCACAAATTATATTACAGGTGCCGCATTGTATCTACCAAACGCTAGGGCGCTTCAGGAATAATTAGAATGTGACCTCAAGTTCAGTTCATGGTTTCGAATCTTAAGGTGCTTTGCTTGCATGGTTAAAGGTTAAATGTGAAATTACATTATTCTACCATTTCTGAGTCGTAAAAACGGAATGGGGGCATATGGGGCGCCGGTGTGGTAAAAAGATAATACCGTAGTAAAAAGAGTAGTATCCTAAATACAATTGGGAAGATACAGCCTCCTAATTATAATAGCATTGCATTGAAACTCAGTATATCACTAATTTTTTCACAAGTCGGTGAGACCTCCCCCCCCCCCCCCACCCTCAGAGCCTGTATCCTCCCGAGACCTGATACAGGCTCTCCAGCGATCCATACAAGCAAGGATACTGAATTGGCCATGGGCTAACCTCTAATTATGGGCATTCGAAACTTTGATACTTAAATTTTTTTTTTATTCATTCTCGTTTGTGGAAAAAGTTGCGATGTATTTCCCGATTTGTCTTTTAGGTTGGCGGAACATGGCTAATTTACATACTCTACCGCATGATACTGATGCTGTATGTGGTGGTTGTCCTGTTGCACACGGCCATAAATCATGGTTCAATCCGCTTCCTGATATATTTCACAAACTGGTCATATATAACTCTAGCGTGCAGTTTGACGATGCAGACAGTCACCTCTGTGTATCACTATGTCAAGAAATACAAGCAGATGAAAACAGGTCAGATATGTTTTTTCCATTTTGTATCTTGTAAAATTATTGCGATGTTATCTTTTTGGCTATTTCGTTAATTCCCTTGCTTGTGTCTGCATTTTAATATTAACTGTGATACAGGTGCTGAGATTCCACAAGCACAGCTTATCGGAGAGGGAAGAAGCTGGCTTGCGGGCAACTGACGACCCAAAGGCATGGAAATTTATATATTGATAATCATGTGATGGTGGTTATGATGATGAGGAGAAGGAGAAAAAGAAGAAAGGGAAGAAGAATTATACGCCGAAAAAGGTGTAAATTGTGTATGCAATCCAGTCGTAGAAATCTGTATGCTTTATAATTATAGGCATATTCTTAGTAGCTGAGAGACCCATTTGGCACATAGGAAACGTTCATGCAATATGTGATCATATTTAAGGCACTTATTTAAAAAAAAGAATGGGTTTACAAGACACCCAGTGACTTGAAAGCCTCTCAGCCGAAACATCTAAGTTTTATTGTTTTCATGCGAAATCAACTGACATACAAACGTGATGTACAAATTACTAACATTATAAACCCTATATAGGCCTAAGTACTTCTGTAGCAAATCATAGGATCACATGTTGATCAAGTTGCAATGGAGCTCATAGTTTTGCCCTCCTCCAGAAAGAAATCAGATGCAACATAAATATCGACGGAAATATCCCCAAATAGTCTTTCTAAAGACCCTTCCTTAGTTAAATGGTTATAAAACAACATAGCTAATGAATCTTATAAAAATAAATGAGGGGGCGGTCATAGCGTCGAGCTATAACAAGCCAGACCGCGAAGCGGTCCTGGAACAGAGTGAAGAGCTAGACCGCCCCCTCATTTATATTTATAATATTCATCAGCTATGTTGTTTTCTAATGCAAAAAACTAAAAAGGGTCTTAAGAAAGACTACTTCCAAACCTCATTTTGAATTCTATAAGTCGATACTCTGTGATATACCTAGGAAGCAATAATAGAATGCAGCTGTAACAAGTCGTTGTTTTGAGCATTTCCAGGAAAAAATATATTTTTACACACACACACACACACACACACACACACACACACACAAATATATTTTCTGAATAATCATAATAAGAAAAATGTAATGTACGCCATTACTATTGCGGTTCCACGGGGGTAATTATATACCTGTCATGTGCTGATTGGAGAGTGCAAATAAAATATGACATCTAGGAATGCGACGGCCTGTATTTACAAAACTTTTGCTACCGGAAAGGCAGATTTTTGGCTTGATGGTGGAAAACAATGTGTATTTTGCGCTCAAATGAATATTATCAAGGTATGTACACTGCCATCAGTGCACGCAGTGGTTCCGCTGGAGTCATCACTTGTGTTGACGCAATATTACTACAAGTAGTACTAGGTAGAGCTAGTTACCATGGCAATTTTCTCAAAATTTCCAATTCATGCCCAATTTTCTAGTGTTTATTTGATGTTAGAAATTGTTGCAAACATTTTGATGTGTAATACATATATGTTTGTAATCCTTTTAATGAACTACAAGGTGGTAGCTCTGTTTGTATTTGTTTTCACAGGTTGCATTACCGGCCTCCAACCTTGCCCTGTGAGTTGTCATCACTTTGCATCGTTCAACATTTACCCGTTGAAGCTGATCTCGGGAGTTTTATTCATACACGACTTACTGTAAATTTCTTATTCAAGAATAATGCAAAATAAAATTAAGAATATATATTTTTAGAGGTTTATGGAGCAGTACAATATTTGTGTTTTAGGGCATACCGGGAATCTGTATAACAGCACGCCGTTAATAATGAAGGGCACGTGGATCCTTTATAATATTGCTGCCGGTTCAGCTATTGTAACAACAGTAGTATACTGGTCGGTTCTTTATAAAAGTAAGTATACATACTGCGCAATTAGGCGATAAGTTAAAGCAGTATACTAAGGGGTGTATGTTTTATCATTTCTTTGCATTTTAGAATTATATGGTAGTATTAATTAGAAATGAAAGGATAAATTTTAAAAAGGATGATTCAATGCTTGAAAAAAATTAGGCTTGTGAATTAAAAATAATGAAATGTTCCTGTCGTTTTTTAACGCTTTCTATTGAAGTGTAAAAAGTCAGGATATATGATAGTCTCGAAATTATGTATCTTTGATGGCATCACAAACTATTGAAGTCCTAATTTGGATTTAACTCGTAATTTCAGTTTTGTTTCCTTGTGTTTGTAGTTTGTAAACTTGTAATTTCCACTTTTACTCCTAATCACGTGGGTTATTTTTCCTACGTAATAACTCGAGAACATTGTTAGTTGCAACTTAAATTTGGCACAGAAATATAATCTTTTATAAGTAGATTTTCAAGCCTTGATAATTTGGTCTTAAAATTTCAGTCATCTAAATTGTATTGTATCTTAGTTATTGAAAAGGTTTTCTGAAGTGTACAAAACAACAGACAATTATTCAAAGATTCTCTTCCCTCTGATTTTAGAAACTTATTTCAAAATTATGTGGTTATGGCATAAAGGGGTTATCACTGCAGTGCATAAAGCGCATGTTATTTTTTCAGTCCCTGTGTATGTCTGTCAACTAGTGACACTGTGATACTTTGGCGAAATGTTCAGAACTGCAAACATTGCCAAAAAGTTTTGATGTACACTTACAAAATGTAACAAAGAAATATTTCAAGGGGATGAAGATGATGATGTTATGATGATGGTAATAAAAACCATGATATTTACAAGTGTAATTAACGATTCACTTTGCACTTTGAATACATCTGAATCATACAAGGTTACTCTGCATTTGTGTTAACAAGTGGGAATTTTAAAACTCCGTAAATTTTCGAACATTTTATGCTGCAAGCCGTAAAGATTTACTGTATCTTTATCGGCTCAAATTAGTGAGAAAGTTATTCTCCGCCTTCAGAGAAACCAAGTTTCTTGAAGGGCAGGCCACCGAGGTAAAAATCACCAGCCATCAGTGCACGGGCTGATTCTCCCTGCAGTTGATCTGTGGAAAACAGAAGCCACTCCTTGTTAATTATGAATATATCTTTAGGCATTGCCGCAGCCTGTACAGTACCTGCGGCTCCCCCCCCCCCCCCAAAAAAAGTGGTTCCTCTCGTTGTACAGGAGCAGTACGCGTACTTTGGTCCTACTAACAGCGGTGATATTGTTACATATACAGGCTGCAAGTGTTGAATATATTACAACACCAGCTCTGCAGATTTGAACTCTTTGTGCCATGTGTAATGCTTGATGTCTTACATTCTGTCTCAATTTACACTACCAGTGTTTTTCCTACTGAGGATGTTTCGTCCATGTCCTTTTGAGTTCACACTAATCTTTTTATCTCGATCATATACCCATCATGCTTTCAACATGCAAAATGCTGATACCAGTATTGTAATGATGATGATGATAATGATTATGGTAAAGTTCAAACTCCTAAATCCCGATTTGCGTGATGTCTGAGGCAAGAAACGGCCTCGCAGTATTAGAGATATTCATATTAAACTATATTAACTGCAGACCTGCTCTGGTTCCCTTAGTTGCTAGGCAACAGAACTATGCTTCCGCCATGATCAGGGCACTTTTACAAGTTATGTTACTGAACAATCTAGAAATAACACTTTTTTTACCAAGCACGTGAAATTTTCTAATTTCATGTTGAGCAGCTTGTATGTTTTAAAACTTAGTGAATGACTTTTCTTAAGCTTTTGCTTAATCGACTCGCTCCTTTTATCACAGAAGCTCATTTGGCCCTGCTCAACACATGAATGTGCCCTCCTTCCTGTCAAGTTCCTTGCTGCAGTCTAGGTGGCACTACATGATCCCAGCTAATATGCATACCTCCTATTCCTGGTCTAAGATGACGCGGAGTCTGATATAGTCTCGCTGTCGCTAGAACAATCACATACTTACAATATCATGTAAATTATAAAACTCCAAAATGGGTCACTTTTAATGAAGCATAAGGACATATTGTTTTTAGAGCATGTTCAGTATATTACGGATTATATTTTATACATTATAAAATGGCTGCATACACCTTCTCAAGAAACTATTTCAAAAATATTTTATATTCAACATTATTGAAATGACCACATATGCTGGCTGAAGTTCAAGATGTAATCTTTTTAAATATTCCTACTCATCGAAGGTTAATTTGAAAAACGAAGGTTGCACGATGTTGATTACAATTAAATATCACGAGTAAAAGGTTCTCATGATACTGCAATGATCAGAAACAAGCTGTTAGACATGCCTGAAATTAAGTTGTTTGCTTCTTTCTACAGATGGCTTATCCGTTGGTTTCGGCAATGCTAACGTGCATGCTGCAAACTCAGCAATTGTCATTGTTGACCACTTTATCACCGGGATTCCTGTCCGTCTTCTTCACATTTACCAAGGCATGATCTGGGGTATCACTTACACATTATTTACTGTGGTTTTCTGGGCTGCGAAAGGCACAAACGGAAATGGAGACCCATATATCTACCCTATTCTCAACTGGCACGGTGCCCCGGGCTTGGCGGCGGCAACTTTGGCTGTTCTTATTTTCGCTGGAGTACCTTTACTTCAACTAGTCATGTGGATTCTGTACCTGGTAAGGACATCGCTATATCGGCTGTGCAAGAAGAAACAAAAGAAATATGACTTGCAACATGAAATGGAAGTACAAGGAATCTCAGGGAAAATATAATCGTCAGAGATAGAACGACACACACGCTCAAGTGCACACTGATCAATGTCATTTCGTTCGACTGCACGTTGTTCATCGCTTCAACATTCGTGGCCTGTTTTGCCTATGGGGCGTAACTGCCACTTCAGACAAAAGCAAAGGAGACTAGAAAGGAAGATTTGCTTCAAAGCAAATTTGTCTGTGTGCCTTCCAAAGTTGTAAATATTAAATGGTACAACTTTTGTGCTTTGGTACTTCACATTCCATTAAGCTTATGGCTGGATGGAAATTTCAAAGGTCCAAATGACCTTGACCTTTGACCTTTAACCTCTATAGGTAACATGTAAATTGCAAAAATGTACAGTGTTACAAAACCCACAATTTAAGTCCAACATAATTAGAATTGGATGGAAATTGGCCGAGTTATGGCTAGGTGAAACTTTCAAAGGTCCAGATGACATTGACATTTGACCTTTGGGGGTCACATGTAATTTTCAAAATGTGCAGTGTTGCAATAGCTACAATTTGAGCCCAACATGATCAAAATTGGATAAAAATTGGCCCAGTTATGGCTAGAGGAAAGCCACCATCGAAAGTGGCCTTCAACCTTGAAATAACTTTTGACCTTGAGATGACCTCTACCTGAAGTGAACTTTGATCTTTAAATTCATATTTTGACCTAAAATTGGCCTTTGACCTTGACATGACCTTTGACCTTGACATGACCTTGACATTTGAGATGACCTTTGCCTTGCTATGATCGAACTTCTATACACTTGGAACTATATCTACTACAGTATATAAGATATTGAAGATTTAAAACTTTAACTAGCCCTCATTTGCATAATTTTAAAAAGTATGACCTCTCGTTATAAAAAGGCGGGACTTCAAAGATATGCAGTGTTACAATAGCTATAATTTGAGCCCAATATGATCAAAATTGGATAAAAATTGACCAAGTTATGGCTAGAAGAAAGCCACCATCGAAAGTGGCCTTTGACCTTGAAATGACCCTTGACCTTGAAATGACCTCTACCTGAAGTGGTCCTTGACCTTCAAGATGACATTTTGTCTTTAAAATGACATTTTGACCCAAAACTGACCTTTAATCCTGACATGACCATTGACCGTGACATTTGAGATGACCTTTCCCTTGATATGATCGAACTCAAATACACTCGGAACTACATATACTATAGTATATAACATATTGAAGATTTAAAACTTTAATTAGCCCTCATTTGCATAATTTTGAAAAGCATGACCTCTCATTTTAAAATGGCCTGACTTCATCTATAGAAGTATAATTGTGCCAAGTTTGGAGTTTCTACGTATAATACTTTTCAAATGAAATGTCGGACAAATTTGCCGAGAAAGAAAGAAAGAAAGAAAGAAAGAGAGAGAGAGAAAGAGAGAAAGAAAGAAAGAAAGAAAGAGAAAAAGAAAGAAAGAAAGAAAGAAAGAAAGAAAGAAAGAAAGAAAGAAAGAAAGAAAGAAAGAAAGAAAGAAAGAAAGAAAGAAAGAAAGAAAGAAAGAAAGAAAGAAAGAAAGAAAGAAAGAAAGAAAGAAAGAAAGAAAGAAAGAAAGACAATATGTCTGTGTTGGCACACAGACATAATTAGATTTTGGTGGAAGAAACTTGAAACTGACAGACAATGTACCCACTGGTCGGAGCGTGACAATAAATGCTCACATATAAGAATGGTTCAGTGTGGCTCAAAATACCTTTCTAAAATTGAGCATATGGATATGAAACGCGCGACCAGTTACCTCAGGCACAGTCACTTGAAATCAAGTCAAACTCTTCCGGACCATTAAGTACCCTTTCCCTCGCTGGATGGCTTTGGTGTCCATATTTTAGTTATTACCATCTCCGCCTGATGTCACCGTCAAACTTGAGTAACAAAACCAATGTGCATTACTTCCGCGGTCATTAGCATTTTTTTTAACCTTTTCCAGATTGCCACAGGGCAAAAATTGTGACAGTCCTATAAGCCACGGTCAATTACCATGAAAATAATATTTGGTCATGCAAAATTCCTAATTGATTAAAACAATGGCGGTCCTTTATATATTTCTATTTTGTTTCTAAATGTTCTATGCAAGAGAGATAATTGTAATAATTTCCGTAGGCCAGTATTTGGGGGATTTGCCCTTTTTTCCTTGCTTTCCTCATGACATTGCATATTTCATGGTTGTTTGCATGGTGCAGATGTAAATTCTTACCAATGCGTGACAAGTTATAGTTTAAAATTTGCATATAGAATATTACATTTTGATTATATTAGGCAGAGACTCGAATACCGTAAATATGTTAATTTTAAAACTACATACAGAAAAATATTTACTACAGTGTGACAATACATCCACCTCCACACATCCCTGTTTGACCCAATACAGTTTATCACTTACATCATGGGTGACAATCTCTGGACGTATCACAAACGCTGAAGCCTTCTGCACGTCTTGGGTGTTCTCGTGTACAACAAAACTGCAGCGCTCCCTGCTGCCATCCAGTGGTAAAAACGGAAACTACAGATAGAGGTCCCAGCTTTTGTTATTATATCTGTGTGCCAACACAGACATACTGTTTTCCTACATTTTTTTTCTTCTTTCTTTCCTTACCAGCAAATCTGTCTGCCGTTTTTCTCGGAGACTATAATAGATAGAAACTCCAAACTTCGCACGATCATACTTCTATTGTTAAAGTCTTGCCTTTTTATAATGGGAGGTCATGATTTCCAAATTATGCAAATGAGGGGTATCTAAAGTTTTAAATCTTCAATATCTCATATACTACAGTAGATGTGGTTCTGAGTGAAAGGAGTTCAATCATAGCAAGGCACAGGTCTTCTCAAATGTGAAGGTCATGTCAAAGGTAATTCAGGGTCAAAGGCCACTTTCGGTGGTGGCTGCCTAATGAACAGATTTTCAAGATTCTTGCCACAGAAATGAATCATAAATCTATCTTTACATTGGACCGCCAATCTTGAAGAGGGGTCATAAAGTTCGCAATTATGCAAATTAAGACGAATTAAAGTTTCATTCCTCAATATCAAATAAACTTTAATAGATATAATTCCATGGGTATATATGTTTTCAACGATGGTCAAGGTAAAGGTCATTTGGAGGTCAAGGGAATTTCAAGGTCATAGATCAATGATTTGTGGAGAAATCTCAGTTTGAAGGTCAACAATCATTTTTGTAAAGGTCGTATTCAAGGTCAAACTTCTGAAAACTAAGGCAGATAGACATAAACCTGATAAAAGGTTACCTTTTTAATTGTTGATTGTTTATTTTTTCTGCCTTTAAATTTTGTAGTTTTTCATCTAAACTTGTTACATTATTGTCGTCTAGGACAACATGTCAGAGATATTGCAAAACATTTGAAAAAAATGCATTTTTAGGCACACAGACAGATTTGCTGTGAAACAAATCTTCTTTTCTAGTCATTATCCACACGAGTAGCGCGCAAGTGTACTTAATTAAAGAAACCAAGTCACCCCTAGGTCCGACAGAGTCGACTTTATATATCTTACACAACAAGAACCTCGCATTTCTATATCGTTTACGTCGGCAGTACGACGATGGAAACTCTCACCGTTTTCCTACGATAGAAAACACTTTATCCTGACCCCTATCAATGACACCAAATATGAAGCACAATTTCCTGATATTAAAACATGTGCATTTATTATTTTTATTTTATACTTTTTGGAAATTATGGAACTGAAAAATCACAAGAAATGCATTGACCCTTAATTTAAGTGTTAATTTGAAAAGTGACAGCCACGCGACAGGAGACTGTGCTTGCTGACATTAATGATTATATCAAGCCAGACAAACTTGTGCGTATGGGAGCTCTTATTATTCTTTTTTGTGACACTGCAAATATATCTAATATATAACACTATTTATGACATTCAAAATTAGTTTGCCTATCTTGTACATATTGGTATAAGAATATGCTTTCTTTGATTCTGACACTTTAAAAAAGAAATTTCAGTAACTCAACTTCCGAAGTCGTCGGCCCCCAGGTCCGTAGCCAGACTTTGATTGGGGAGGGGGGGTGTTTCCGTTCTAAAATTCTGTACCTTTTCTCTGTACTGCTTTACCATACCTCAGCCCCCGCACTCATATACATAACATGTACGCTTGATCGTCCGGAATGTCACTGAAAAGGGGATCAATTTGGCGCCCTGGTCGCGACCCCCGAAATCAAGAAATCGGGGTGTTATTTGTTAATAAGTCTCTGCGAAATCCTCACTTAGGGTATATTTTAATTTCTGTGTGTTATTGGTGCAATCAATCCAACGTTCCCGAGATCGATTGCATGCGTCATTTTGAAGTGATATTCCAGACAGGGCAATCATTAGTACATACCTCCGCCTCCTTGAAATGGAAAAAGAGTACCATTGATCCAAAATCCTCTTGTTTTCATGTGAAAAGGGGGTAAAATTGACGAAAAAAAAATCCTTGTAAAGAAAATGTATTATAATTCCCAGGACTATCATGAGTCACACATTTATACCGGGAGTGTGGAGGCCGGGTACCATACTCTAAAGTTACAAATTCATTGAAACATGTGCCTACATGTGTGCTTCATCTTGCAGGTCATGCACATACACATAGTGTATGCACATTTCACACATACATGTATTTGCAATAGGCCTACTGGCCAAAAAGGTGTCTCTGCACACACACACACACACACACACGCACACACACACACACACACACACACACATACATACATACATATATATATATATATATATATATATATATATATATATATATATATATATATATATATATATATAATGTACTTGTCAGGTCGTGAATATAAATTTTACAAATAAACGCTAAGTTGCAAATTGAATGAAATAGTAACCTTTTACATCTCAACTAATTATTTTTCATTAAAATTTTTACTGACCACCGTATACTCCCACATATATTATACGATATTATCATATGTATAAACAGCTGTCATGCTATCTGAAATGAACCAACAGGACATTAATAGCATTGAAATTCCTTCACTTTCTGATGCTGAAAAAGGTTTCACAATATTAGGATATATATATATATACATATGTGTGTATATGTATATATATATATATATATATATATATATATATATATATATATATATATATATATATACATATGTGTATATATATATATATACATATGTATATATATATATATATATATATATATATAGTGAAAAGTCCCTCATTAAAAAAAAATGTTGGTTACGTATTGAGTAGTCTTTATTTCAGAAGGTAGTCGAGCTATGTCCCGGTAAACTAAGCAAACTATCATCTTTCAGGATGCATGAACTGAAAAGCATTCACATATGTATAAGGAAAGTATATATTGTTTAAATGGCCATGATCAATAAATTATAAAACAAGCTAAAATAGTCCCTTTGGTTTTTAATTATTGTATATAAACTACAACTTCTTTGATGAGAAATTACAATTTAATATAACATGAATATACAAATATGGAAGTAAACATCATAATGGTTTTATGAAACTGCAAACTGATTTCAGATTATTATAGGCTACATATGTGGATGAAAAGGTGTCCTATTGAATTTTTGTCTGTGCTAGTTTTGCTGTAATGTTACATTGTTCAAACTTGATGTTACTGTATATTGTGGGTTTGTTGGATTCAGCCTTGAAATTCCAAAACAAACACAAATAAAAACAATATGTTGGCCTCATTTTAGGCACACGTGTTACGAGCAATACAGCGAAAACAGTACAGAATATAGTTGAACGGTAACAAGTTATTTCCATATTTCTGCATACTGATGTCACATCGTAATTTCTGATCAAAGCAGATCTTTGTGACCAATTAAAAGGAAACGGTCATTGCATACTTTTATGATTATTGATCATGGCATTTGCAAAAATGTATCCTTTGCTTATGTATATGTGAATTTTTAACTTCATGGCGTCGGACAGAGGATACCGGACTTAGTTTCCCGGGACATAGCTCGATTACATTAAAAGTAGTAATTGTGGTTAACTGTCGCAGCACTCTTATCACTTTACCAGGTATTTCATAATGAGATACATCGCGAACTCCTGCTAGCTGGTTATTAAATAAACTGTACTGTACGTACATAGATCTTTTACAACGCTGAGAGGTATCTGTACATAAGACCTACATTTAAAAACCTGTTAGTACACTGAAAGGCAAAAAAAATGCACTTTTAAAACTTAAATGCTTTATTTTTTTCTCATTATTTCCATTCTTTCTGTGTGCTTTTTTTTTTTTTTTTTTTTTGAAGCTCAGCTGACTTGCCAGGTAGCTGAGCATATAGGATGGTCTGTCGTCCGTCGTCTGTCCGTCGTCTACAATTCACATTTTCGACTTCTTCTCCAGAACTGACAGCCAGATTCACTTTAAACTTGGTGGAGATGTTCCTGGGTGGGTCTCTACCAATTTTTTAACGGTCACGCTTCAGTGATTTTTGGATTTTTCATGATTTTTTTTTGGGGGGGGGCAATTCTTTTCCAAAACCGCTCATCCAATTGCTTTGATATCACACAGGAACACCCCTAGGGATTCCTAATGCCTTATGTGTTCACCAGGTGGTGCTGCAATTTTATTATTTTTTTTAATGATTTATTGTGTGTTTCTGCTATTTTCTACTTCTTCTCCAGAAACGTCACTCAGTTAAAGCTGTAAACTGGTGGATATGTTCCTTGTAGAAGGATCAACAAACTTGTTGAATAGGTGGCACTGCTGTGGATTCCTGATTTTTGATGAGTTTTCTTCTTTTTTTTCAATTTGGGTACTTATCGGTGACTGCACCTTTCCTGTTGATTAATATGTAAGTCAATGGACATTCTAATGCTTATTCACATTTTCGAACTCTTTTCGGAAACTATCAGTCAGATTGATTTCAAACTTGGTGGCAATAAACCTTGTGATGGTCTCGACCAGGTTTTTCAAATGGTAATGATCCAGTGATTTCGATTTTTTTATGATTTTTTTTTGTTTTGGGGGGCTGGGCAAATCTTAAAAAATCTTCTCCAAAACCGCTCACTCAATTGCTTCGATATCACACAGGGACGCTCCTAAGGACTGTTAGTTCTTAATTTGTTCACCAGGTGACGGTGCAATTTTATTCTATATTTTATGATTGTTTTGTGCGTTTGTCGCTATTTTGGACTTCTCCAGAACCGTCAATCAGATTAAGCTGAAACATGATGGATATGTTCTTTGTGAGAGGGTCAAAAAACCATGCTTGCTATGTGGCACTTCTGTGGATTTCTGATTTTTAACATTTTTTTTCCATTCGGGTACATATCGGTAAATGCACCTTTCATATTGATTACAATGTAAGTGAGTGGGCATTCTAATGCTAATTCACATTTTGGAATTCTCTGAAGAAACCGTCCGTCAGATTGATTTCAAACTTGGTAGCAATGTACCTTTGGTGGGTCTTGACCAAGTGTGTTCAAATGGTCATGCTCCAATGATTTTTGGATTTTTTTTTTATGATTTTTGTTATAAAATTCTTTTCTAAAAGGTTTTAATAGGAAACTTTAACATAGGGATTTCTTGTAATGGTTATAACTTAAATAATTTTGGCCAGATTTGTGTTAAATTTGTAAGAATGTACCGTTGATAAGTGTCTACCTATTTTGTGTAAGTGGTCATGCTCCAGTGATTTTGAACCCTGACCTCATTCTGAAGCTCACAGGACAACTGAATTGAAATTTACTGTTTACTTGATTACTTGAGATCTATTTTGAGTTAGGACCTTGATATTACGCATGTTAATATTTCTCTATGGAGGTCATGCTTAGATTGCCTGCTAAACATCCGTTCTTGGCGGTCTACTACCCCCCGGCGAACGTCTGCCTTTCTTTGGCAGCGTCACTGTCTGGAAGCAGGCAGCGCCGTCCTGGCATCGCAGCCAGCGAGTGGCCAGGTGTGGGGATTCGCGCAGTGGATTGTGGGATAGTGACTCTGTGAGCGCCATTTTGTTTCTAGGCTATTACACGGCCCAGTGGGTATTGACCACACGCCGCTCAATTAACTGTTTGGGTTCACCTGCTGGGAAGGTGCGAACAACATAATGGGGGTAACGGGATTAACACCTATGCTGTGCGATATCCAGCAGGGGTCACATTAAGGATTTTTCAGTGTTGGTCCGTTGGACCCATCTTTCTCCATTTTCAGGAAAAATAGTGGGTCCATGAACTGAATCTATGGGTCCAGTCTGAAATTGTGCAAACTGGACTTCATTTGATTAATTGATTTTATTTGGTATAATCAACACATATCACAATGATAAATATATAAAACAAGCATGTAACTTAAGCCTGGAAACGAACCAACATAGTGTATCGCCCCAAGAAAGTCTGCTTAGGAGGCAAATGCTTAGACAGAACGAGTGAACTTGACCTCATTTCTGGGATCACAGTGCAACAACCATGAATTTTACTCCTCACTATAACTTGAGAACTACTTGAACTTGTTGCACATGTTCGTGTTCTTTCATAAAGGTCAGACTTTCTCAATACATATGTGACCTTGATCCTGTCCTAAGTCCACAGAGCCACAAGTGTCATGAATCTGGAAGTCAGCTGAACATGGGCTGTTCACACAGCCCTCTTATTTTGATTTTTTCTTTTACTTTATCCGTCATAATATTTGTTGATTTTCAATTAAAATTGTATCTTTACTTCAGCTTTCCCATCAGACCGACATACACATAATGCTGCTTCGGTGAAAATGACGCTGTTAAATGTGGACCTGAAGTTGCTTTAAACATATCGAAAGGTCCAATATTGGATAAATTAGCGTTAAAAAGGTCCAATATTGCTGAAACAAGTTCCGACATGAAACGTAAAAGTCCAATATCAAAGAACCAAGTTTTGACAAAACAAATATTGAATATAAAACAGCTCTTTTTTATTCCTTCAAAAAAGAAAGGTACTCATTCAGTTCTGTTTCAAACAGAATTTCTGAAACTGGGTTTGATGTATTTACAAAACAGCAATAAATGAAAGAAAGGTCCAAGAAAAACAGTTAAAAACATGTTAAATGGTCCAACATTTTTCTTTGATTGGTGGGATATCTTTATCCTCAACAGTATGCCTTCCAACAGGAAGAGTGTTATGCGAAAATTGACTTGCAACAGGTCTTGACATATTGAAGAAAATGTGAAAATTGTAAAATGAATTTACTTTCTCTCTTTATAGTGCTAGTCAATCAGCTTAAGTATAGTACTCTTGGTTGAATGAATTATTGTGCGGACCTTACGCATAGAATAATTATTATTGTAAACATGTATTAAAGAGATGCTTTCTTTCTTCCATACCGCTTTTGTTGTTGTTGTTGTTGTTGTTGTTGTTGTTGTTGTTAATTTTAATTAGATGTACTTTTATTTGATTAATTTTAGGGGGCGGGGGTATTTTTGGACCTTTTGGCGCAACCAGGGGGTATCAATCGACACCCCGACACCACCATCCCCTGCTTTGGGCCTGGCACCTGCAGTCACATGTACAATAACCATTTCCATGTCTTAATGATTTTACATTCAAGTCATCAGAGCTTCTTTGATTATGTAGTCTTTTACAATTTGCGCTATACACTAAATCAGCAAATTCGGCTTTAAGTTAAGAGTGGGGAAGGTGCGTCTCTACTCAGTATGCCATTTCAGCTTTGTTGGGGTGTGACAGTGAAACATGGTACACAATTTATTACTTCACATACAAGTGCCTCTGGCTGTGCTCCTCAAAGGAGGTAATGTGTAAAAGTGGAAAGAACACCCATTTTAAACACGTTTGAACAAATGTCCAACTTGAATCGCAGGCACTGCATATATCATATCAGTATTGATGATCTGAAACATTTGCAAAATATATACTTTTGGTTAGATATATCAGAACTCCCCTCCCCCAGATCGTCCCATTACTATCCTCATTTACTATAAACCATTGGGCGCGGAATCCATAATTTTCAAAATGGCAGCTAAATATGTGGGTTAGTCCCAATTGGATATTTTCAAGAGGTTGTATCCAAAATATATGTGTGATTAGTGTTAAGGGAAGGTTAATTTGTTGAATTAATGTGATGTACAATAAATTATATAATGGGACTTTTCCAGAGGGCGCATTACCTGAAATGTATATAGATAGATTGGTCAAAATTCTACAGACAAACGTGTGCAATATGGACAATAGTACTTCCATATTCATATAGCTCAGACAGTGACAGGTTAGCTTATGGAGTGTAAAGAGTTCGGACTGCAAAATAGGGTAACGATTACCAGGAAGTAGTTTTGGACAAAAAGACACAAATATATGTATAGATGTGACTTTGATTGTTTATTTCATATTTTACATTATTACGACTAAGGAGTCAAAAATAACCCTCTTGATGCCAATAAAAATACTTATCGTCATCTCTAATATCGAAGATATTGCTCAAATATTTCATGAGTAATCATCCTTAATTGAGATTCACAAAAGGTACCTTGAAGCTTACGTTGTGGTTACCAAAAAACAGCACTTCTTGGGGGCACAGCTGGGGCTTTGTTTGTGCTGCATAAACATGAAACATGATTGGCGCAGCAAGGTACAAGTTTTCTCCTCTGGGAATGGGGGGGAGGGCAAAGAGTAAACGAGCATTGCGAGTGTGCAAGTCGGGGAATGGGGGGAGGCGGGGACCATGTTTCCCCGGTCACTTGTTTTAAACAAAGCACCACAAGTGAATTTTGGGGTTATTTGAGAGTCAAAATGACAAAACACTGTGCACCCCCACCAACAGTGTGCATATTCATTGTGAGGCCATAGGCTTACAATCCTGAAACAATTATGTTTCACGGAAACTCTGAAATAGAGTTAAACAAGTATGTCACAGTAGTGAGAGGATACTGAAGCCAAAGAGAAGGCACCAAGGCTAAAACTATGCTCCACCCCCAGCCCCACCTTTAAGGCTATATCTGGATAATTTCTGCTGCACGCTTTTTCACATTGAATCTGGCGAACATACTGGTTGCATTGCATTATCTGTATTTGAGGGACCGCCCCCCTCTTCTATAAATAGATTTGGGAGCCAAGCAGCAACCCCTCCCCTTCCGTTTCTGCACCACTGCAGATGAACGGCGAACACATCTCCACACACGCATTTTCATGCCACGTTTGTGACAATGTCTGCAGGCTCTTTCATGCGTCAACGGCTTTCCCTGGCACGGGTTTTTGCGAATGTCTGTAATCTCTGTCTTGCGTCAACGGCTCTCCCTGGCACGGGTTTTGTGCCGTTGGAAGCTGGTGACCTGATGCACGATAACCATGACAAGTCTTCTCTGTATTTCTTATTTTAAAAAAATTAGTAACGAGACAAGCTAAAACCTTCAAGCAGATGGCAATTTTCACCGGGACGCTTCAGGTCAGCGAAAGTTTAAAGGAATCGACACTACGGAGACCTTGTTATCGACATGGAAATAAAGTGATTTAAGCTCTGTGCCAATATTTTTCATCTGAAAAAGTTCTCACCTGTACATGTATTTCACTCACTTTGGGATTACTATGGCAATGATTTAAAAACAAAGTCGTTGCAGACATGCTTAAACGTCCTCCGCTTCATTATCGGGTACATTTTTACAATAAGCTGTGCAAATAAGTTCTAGAATGTATTTGGTGCACGTTAAAGATTCACTTTATGGCGTACAAATAAGAATTATAATAATAATGACTCGTACAATAAACTCTAAAACGTGCAGAATAGTAAGTTTACAAAGAAAATGTTACAGAGTATATTCTCCGGAGCTTAAAGAATTCACTGAAGAATTATGAGCCACACAACTGAATTATATAATGCATTGACAAACTGGAAGAATAAGAAGCTTTTTTCTTATTTGTACAGCTTATTTTTCTTTAAGCTTGATCTACACAACGAAACTGTAGAATGTGAATTGACAAATTGAAAGAACAAGAAGCTTTTTTCTTATTTGCACAGCTTATTGTTCTTTAAGCTTGATAGTGTATAACTCGTTTGTATTTTTAGTGATGAATCAATCATTTCTCAGTCACTTGGCACCAGAAACAGTGCGAAGTATGGTAATTCTCAGAAAGTCTGAAGAAAATTCTCTCATAAAAAGGGACAATGACCCATTGCTCATTCCCTGGATCCGCCTTTGACATTCGTGTTGATATCTTATCAACCACAAAAGGACCAGTATACCTATGTAGGCGCTATCAATTATAAGGCCTTTCGGCTAGCATATCGACATCCGACATCATTTATGATGAGGATGTTGTGATACACTTCAAGTTCATTCACGTAAGACGAAATATTGGAAAAAAAACTGTCAGACTTTATTCATGACGTCAGCTCTACAGGTTTACTAAAAACAATCGCAGCAAAAGTATATTCGATTGGAAGACTACTGCATTAGACTAGTCTCTCTCTCTCTCTCTCTCTCTCTCTCTCTCTCTCTCTCTCTCTCTCTCTCTCTCTCTCTCTCTCTCTCTCTCTCTCTCTCTCTCTCTCTCTCTCTCTCTCTCTCTCTCTCTCTCTCTCTCTCTCTCTCTCTCTCTCTCTGTGTGTTACACATTCTTTTATCTCGCCAATGCAATCTTTGATGCGATACACAAAATTATATCAGGGATAACTGATAGCATTTACTAATTCCGTCCGTTTTCACCCGCATTAGAGTTGGCACTGTACCACAGGAAGATTCTGTATACGTAACGTGATGTATTCAAGTTGTGTGTGGCCGCAATAAGGAACATGCGTAATATCTGAATAATTTTACTATCACAGAATATGTATAAAATTATCACATTGTAGATTGACCTATACATATAAGATGAGCAAATACATAAAAATTATCTCATACAAACGTTGATACTTCTTGTTTTGTTCGAACATGCAGTCACTTGATTGTACATTTTAACATTAAATATTCAAACACGTTTTATACCAGTGTGAAAAACGAGGATACAGGCTATATAATACAAGAGGTACCAAATGTACATATAATAATTATCCTGTGATAAAAGTACGCTCAATCGCAATTGACAACTGCAAGTATAAATAAGATAACATATAAAACTTAAGTTGTGATGTGCAAATAATATATCGCTCTTTTCGTCCTGAAAGTGGTACTGCCCACCACAGAAGAAAACTCCATCTGTACGAGTATATGGACAGCAAATATTATGTAATTGGTCTCAAAAGTGCAATATATATATATATATATATGTAAACAGGGTCATACTTATTGGATTTGAAAACAGCGTGTGTGTGTGTGTGTGTGTGTGTGTGTGTGTGTGTGTGTGTGTGTGTGTGTGTGTGTGTGTGTGTGTGATAAATTTCAAAACGTTATTTTATACTTTTTTATTTTGGTGACAAGAATGTATCGAATTTTCAAAATACAACGTAACAAATCTCAAGCCTAACGATAAGTGTTGATCAAGGCCGAAAAATCCATTTTTGTTCCTTTTTGGGGCATAGAGGCCAGTGCTCTGAACACACTACACATATAATAATGAATCTAAATTTCCAGGGATATTGCCATAGGAAAACCAGATTCCGTGCATCGTTTTTGCTCGAGACTCATTACATTAGTACATTCACAGGAAAGGAAGGCTTTTCTCGGTTAAATAAAATGCAAAAACTTTTAGGTTTGCCACGTAATTGAAGAACTAATGACAACCAAAAAAACCACCCACCCACCCACCCCCAAAACCCTGCCAAATATGCTGTACTTGGTAATTACTGTTAGCTCTTTTGAGTTACGTAAATACTTGGAGAGTTATTGCCAGTAAATTGATTGCATTTCATCAGCGACAATTTTCCAGACCTTTTACTTACATAAGTACATCCAAGTAAATATTACCAGACACACAAAGTAAGTAAGTATTGCAATTACTCCACGTTGAGGGGAAGTTATAGTGTGTACTCGGCATTATTTTGCACTTTGCCCAGCACATCAGTCAACACCGACTGGGAGTATTAAACGACGCTCAGTAGTCCGTGTATTCTCCGTAATGACAATATTGTTCGTTTTAATTTGTTGACCGTGTGACGTATGGCTGTCGTAATGCGTCGTAGCACCTACATTCATTATTATAAATGTCAGCATGAAGTAGACCTCCCCGGTCGATATTGGTCATTCGTTGTCAGGATACTGTCGTATGAGGGGGGAGGCTGCAACATTCAAGTAAATAAGACATGTTGGTGCGTGAAACAAAAATTCAGTTTCCATTTTTATCAACACTTTCCTCCTCTGTGGTTGAACAAGCGATGGGATAAAATATAATGTGCACGTCGTATGTGGTCACTATGGTGCCTGTTTAGAAGTTCTACATTTCTTAGACATTTTCAATGACAGCTTCCATGTCTAACTCCGTCTGAAGAGTACAAAACTGACAAACCACTGACTCCCCCAAACATTCAACGGCCATTTTGCAACTCAAATGGCTGCCATGATCTGAATTTGTATAATTAAAACAGCACACGCGAAACGTGTTGCGTTCTAAATATACATATCGTCATCACATTACTCTTTTTACTTCAATGAGACAAGCATACTACACTTGAATCACTAGAGGGCACCTCTGGTCGGGGGGGGGGGGGGGGGGAACATCTGACATCTCCTGACTGGTCGGGCGTGGCAGGCGTTAGTTTGTATCCGTCTTCACTAGCAGTAGCCTCTAACGATGCAAATTTCTACACTAGCCCCATGTCTTTTTGGAAATGGGTATCTAAGTGTATATTTGAACCCGGGGGCAACACTTATGGGTTATCGGAATCCAACCAAAATAAACAGCATCAAGATTAAGGGTACTTAGTTGGTCTGGCAGGAAAACTAATTAATATACCGTTTATACATTTTGCCGTTATCTGATAACTTCAAGAATAAAGTTGTTATGTGACGTGACTACTCAATATCATTACATGAATGCATACTGCGGAAAATTTTACGACCTGTAACATTTTCTTCGTAACTGACCAAATACATTTATAATGTGGTGTTCACAATTCTTGGAAATCATTAACTGGTGTAACTGGTCTCTATATCATTATATGAGTGCACATCACTGAAAATTTTAACACCTGTAACATTTCCTTTGGCATTGACCACAAATACTGATGACATGACATCTACAATTCTTGAAAACAAGTGATTGGTGTACCTGTCATATATCATTCCAGTATTGGAAATGCACACTCCAGCCAATTTGTCATACTGTATTTTTCTAGGGTTACTGACCAGAAATATAACAAACTGAACAAAATATCATGCATTTTTATGATTTTGTTGTCCGCTCCATCTTGCTTGAAGCATTGCCTTTACGGAAAGTTTTGACAACATTTCTTGGAGAAGCATGATGAAACACCGCATTATTTAACACCCCCCCCCCCCAAAAAAAAGAAAAAGAAATGCAAGGAGAGGTACTGAATGAGAGTTTTACAAACATATTATGACGGAATAAAGGTCAATATCTAGTTGGCCAGTTTCTGCAGTACATCCCGAGTTGTGGGAGTTCAGACCAGTACACGATTTACCAGAGGTACATTTTCCTGCGACATCACCCGTGATAGTTTGGTCTAGAATGTTTGTTTTGAATACAACATCAAAAGTATACCATGTAAAAGAGTGTCAATGTGTTGCTCACAAATGAAATCAGCATGAAATTACTTGTCATTGCTCATGAAGTACATGTAGGTCATACTCCTACATTGTTGTTTACCATATGTACTCATCTGTAAAGTAAATATGGCTGTGACTTTGGAGACTGATAACTGTTATCATGCCTATGATATAACTGATCGTAGTAAAATATGTACCTGGACAAGGTCCGTTGGAATTTGATTCGTTCCGCCCTCGGTAACACTACTGTAGGACGGTAACGTATGATGAAAACGTTCTGGATTCTCTGTCACTGTGTCATAGGAGGGTGGAGGAGCCCAGGGCTCATCTGTGACAGAAGTATCTGCAGGCGAGTTCGTTGGTCCAGAAATGGTTTGATCTCCTGTATTAACGGCCTGGCCTGCTGTGGTCTGTATACTGACGTCGGAAAGTGCCGATATTACGCTGGCACGTCGACGCGGCGTCCCTCCTCCTCCCGGCTCCTCGTCAGTATCTGAAACATCTCCTATCATTTTACAATATGTCACTGTTGATTCCCAGTTATTGAAATGAAATTATTATCGATGTGAAACTACGGGGAAGCGTTTTTTTAGTGGGATAAACTTTAGAGTATATGATATCTCAGGGAGATCTTAGCAAATGTAGTGGGTAGGTAATGTATTATAACACAAATACATTTTTCCATTGGCTTTCCAGCCAGGATGTTAGCACGTGTGACAAGGTTCATGGAAGAACATCTAAGCCAAATAGAAGTAATTGTTTTATGACATTTTGACAAATAAGAATCAGGATTGGGGCATGCCCGTGGTTTGATATTTGAACTTATATATGTCTGGCTTCTTCAGTCGTGTACTTTAGCATACAGGACAAAGTACAAGTGTTCTGAAATTGGGCATTCCAATTATTATAATAGAATTTTAATAGCATAAAATCAAGGGGGCTAAAAAAAGAGAATGCGAATATAACTTGATAATCATGATTGACACGAGTCTTCGAACATCTGCAAACCATTTTTCCAGCATTTAGGTCTTTAAAGAAAGAAAGAAAGATAGAAAGAAAGAAAGAAAGAAAGAAAGAAAGAAAGAAAGAAAGAAAGAAAGAAAGAAAGAAAGAAAGAAAGAAAGAAAGAAAAAAAGAAAGAAACAAAGAAACAAAGAAACAAAGAAAGATGATACAGTGAACCATACTTTAACTCTTTTATTCGGCTCATCTTTCACGTGTTATGACATTCTGAATTGGCGAAAATCTGTTTCTGACCAAAGCAAACTAACAGGTTTTCCTATTCAAGAGAAAACACCCCATAAAGCAAAATGGTTACCAAAATACGCATTGGCTCAGCTTAACATGATTATTTTTCTTATGCCACCATCATTGCATGGGGGTATTTTAAAATCTGATTTCATTTTAATGTTTGACAACAATGCTTGTAAAGAGGGAAATGTGGGGGTTTTTTTTCATTTTTATTTGTCTGATATCATTCATTTTTATGGTTTTCAAAATATCTGTTTTAGGCTAGCTATACTTTGCATGGTATTCTTAAATGTAAGGCAACAGAGGTATGTGACACGCATATGAAGAGTGGGGGCATATGATGTCATATCCCTGTCATGAGCTGTCAATTTTCAGTTGACATACATTAATTTAATAGGGAGCATACAGATCAAGGTGTGTTTCCAACAACAGATCAGTGTTCCGCTGATCTGCAACATATTAAGTAAGTATGTGCGGTGTCCCTGTAAATATTTTTGCACTAGATTTATCATAGTAAGTTACCTTCAACTTGACTGGTTGGTTGTGGTGTAGGTGTTCTACTGTCCCCTGTATTGCGCCTGTCTCTTCCGCACCCCAAACTGTCGGTGGCGCCCTCTACACATCCGACAATACATGTCCTAATACTGGACAGGCAAGCCCTGATGGCATGGCAGCACCCACAGACGAACTCACAGACACAGTCACAAATGTTACAATCCTGCAAACGAAACAGGCCATAAATATACTTACTGTTTTCAGAGGTCGAATTTACATGCATGATTGGGTGTACTAAGTTATATACTCTTGCGGGCGTGCATGTATGTGGACCAGATAACCCTGTCCTCCTGCAAGGTAGTTTTGTTCCCTAATTCTTGTTCAAAGTTTTTTTTTTTTTTTTTTTTTTTTTTGTATTCATGAGAAAATCCCATAAAATCACTGTGCCAGACATTTGATTTTTGGACCAGACCTCGGCTGGGTAACGAATACTCCTACAAATTAAGGTACCTGCCAGCTGCATATAGCAAGTAACCGGTTACCTGCTGGTACCACATCATGGCTGTCTTGGATTCACTGTGACATCACAGGCACTGACCTAATTACCTCTGCTCGTGGACACACATTTCAATTGACTCCCATGTTATATTAGCCTTTTTGGATGCAAATAACAGAAAGCTATAGACATACTTTTTTAATTGCAAATCAGTGGTGCTTATAAGCTATACTCTTCTATATTTATGCATGGGTTTTTAGACCACTTCATGCTGGGAAAGGTATTTTTGACTGTTGGTAGATTAGCATGTTTGCTATTGTATTTGCATCTTTTCGTCCAGAACATTTCCTTGTAGTCATTACCCTATTCTGCAGTTCGTACTCTATACACTCCATAAGCTAACCTGTCACTGTCTAGCCTTTATACATATGGAAGTACCATTGTCACGTTCTTCTGTAGAATTTTGACATAAGCTGTATTAGCCCAAACAAATTATAGGGTTTTCAGCGGGTAACTACTCAGAAAATGTTTTGGAGCCTGCACCCGTACATGTCTCTCTGCATAGTGGCTCCTTGTCTAAGCTAAATGTTCAGCAAAGACAAACCACAAATTAATGAAAAAGGACACATGAACGTGCCAGTGCATTAGCTAAATAAGTTAAGCTTTGCTTATATGTACACAGCTTCGACATGAATAAAGAAAACCTGTGAAACCAAACATAATTAACAGATTTGTATAGTACAAGTTCAGACAAGATTAAGTTGATTTACCCCTGAACCAGTGTGTACCCTATCTAACTGGATAACTTGCCTTAGTTAAACCACCCGCCAGTGTATAACTGAAGTAGAAACAAACTGGGGTATTATATCCTGTCCAAGTGATAATAGAATAAATAGTTAAAGCTAGACCACCTGTACAAACCGAGGGAAATCCTAACAAGTACTGCAACAATGGACATTCTGTACCAGAAATGTAATACAAACCCCATGATGACACCTACTCCTCACTTTGAAAGACTCCAAACAATGAAGCTCTTGTTGCTGGCAACCCTGAGTTTGTGTTTCAACATAATGGGTCAAGTTTGTGACATTTGAGTAAATACTGTCAAATTTGAGTAATTTTTGACATTGGGTAAATGTGTACTTAGGAGTGTCAGAAAAGAATAAGTCACTAGTATTAAAGTCAAGAACATGTTACCAAAATACATCTTTCTTAACCACATTAAGTGCCATTAGGCTAACTTGTAACTGTGGTAGGCTGCTGCTTGCTACCAATAGCCCCTGGGGGTTTAACCTGACAGAAAAGAAGTAAGCCTAAAATGTCTGAAAGGTGAATATCAAAACAGAATGATGCCAAAAGATAAGATTAAGTAGCAAAACAGGCAAGTCTAAAATAGCTAAAATTATCGAACCCAAACTTTGTAACAATCTCTTGATAATTAAAGCAAAATTCTGTAGAAATATTTGATTAAAAGTACATCTTTCAATCCTGTTGACTCAAGTTTATTGTTCATAAATTTGGTTCTAGCGGCGAAGTCCAAAAATTTAGAACAAATACTACCAAATCTCAAAATTTGTGACAAAAATGTACTATATCCAATGGCTTCCGAAATATAACTCTCAGGGAAAGGATAGTTGACTACTTTAAAGTAAAACTCGTCAATTTTGTGACAGACTTTAATTAATGCAAAACCTGGCATTAGTGACCCGAATATTCAAGTCCAGAAACACATCTCCGAAACCATTTGAATTGTTGCCTTCCAAAGGAATATCTTTTGGGTAAATTTCTTGAGCAATTTCACTGAAATTTTGTGCAGTTACACAAGCAATGCCATCAATATACGTTGCATTGTTTGATAATTTTATACCCACCGGAAAGTCCTTTTTCATGAATTTATCCATTTACTAAAATTCAAGCCAGGTTAAATATAAATCAGCAAGTAACGGGGAGCGGTTAATACCCATTGGAGTGCCTTTTGTTTGTTGACAAACTAATGGTTTCCATTGAACAAAAGTATCACCCAAAAGAAATTTTATAGCATCTATCAAAGTGTCAGCAGTGTAAGATTTAATGTCACTTTTTGAATATTATTTATGCGACCAATACGCTTTCCTTGAATATGAATCAATATTTATGTATGGTTTAACATTATGTTTAAACATTTTGCTAATTAATTCTGAAAGAGAACTTTTGACTTTATCTTGGGGTAGATTTGTGTACAGTGAAGAAGTCAAAATATTTGATATTTTTTGCCTTTAAATCTTTGATAATAGATACAAACTCGAAAGAATTGTTAATACTCCAAAAGCAATTTATTTCTGTTTCTAGAAATTGCATTACAGAATTTACGGAAATGTTTCCTAATTGCAGTCAAACAGTATTACTTATTTTGATAGTTATTTTGTTGTACATTTAAAAAAAACAACTAAGCTACGAATCTTGATTTTAAAGGGTTTTGGTGTAATTTGGGTATCCAGAACAAAAAAATGGAATAGAAAAGTCTACTTCAGAAAATTTTAATATATTCAGAAATCTTGATATCAAAATTTCTTTTCATCTCATCCTTATGTGTATCTAACAAATTATCAATGGATTGTCTGTGTAATTTATATACGTCATTTCCTCTTACGTTTTAAAAATTGTTTTTGCCGAGTTCATTTTCTAAACATCCAGATAATATTTTGCAGATGATCTTTAAATTGTTACCCCCTTATCAATCTTAGTGATTACAAATATTTCTTGTAGTTCTGACTGCTTTTGTAAAACCATAAGCTGCTTTAAATTTACCGTACTGAACTTTTTAATGTGAGATTTGTAACGATAAGTTCTATTTCTACAGACTCTTTTCAACTTTGATAGCCATCCTCAAATTTCTTAAATTCTATTTTATTCTTTCATTGGCCATTTCATACAGTATGAATCAAAAACATTACATGTATCCTGAAAAACACTGTCAATGTTCAACTTATGACATATCCCAAATTTTGCACCTTCATCAATTCTTTTAAAACTGAATTTTGTATTATATCCAAATTGCCTGTAAATACATGTTTGTGGTATGTATCAACAAAATTGAAATATTTATTGTTAGACATACAGTCACAAATTTGATTCGCTGCGATATCCTCAAGAGTAATTGAAACCAGAAATATCTTGTAATTCATTATACTTTGTCCAATATTAATGCCATAGTTATAGGAACTAAGGGGGAGGGGGTCTTTTATTTTGCATTCCTTGGGAATCATTCTACGAACAATTTCAATTTGAAAAGGGACTGAATGTTTAGTGAATCAATAATTTTGTGTTTGAAAATAACGCTGCAAAACATTTGATCCATTTTTTTCTTTTAAGAATCTGGTTTCCGAATAGCGGTTGTGTAAGCATACACAATTTCACCAAAAAAAAAATGGAAATGTTTTTGTTTGCCCCTTCTTCCCGGTTGGCAATACATGTTCTTCACATCTCTTGATTGGCCGGCTGTTTCAAGTGCCAGGATGGCGAATTAAAAAATAATAAACAAGTTAAGCGACCTGATTCGGGAAACTGATGGGACCTGCAAACACAAAAACCTATGCATACAGCAGCAAGTAACGGTAGCCGCACCAAATCGCGTAATTAAAAAGAATGACGCATATGTAAATTTGGCAGTTTCATAGTTACACGTCTCACGTTTTAATGATGCAAGATAATGTGATATAAATATACATGACTGGGCAAAATGGCATTTGTAACATAAGGGCAACACATGTTCAATATGCATTACATGTTTCCAGCATGTGTTTCTCTATTCTCCTAGTCCGTGGGTACTGATTTCTCAATTGGGTACCTGCCATATTTGTAAAGTATCTGAGTACCCGTTGGGTATAGGGGCACCAGACAGGGCTCTTATCTGGACGCTTCTGAGCCCTGAGCAAAACGTTAAATGTCCATCGCCTCTATGGAAGTATATTTTGGAAAGAGAGCGTGAGACCAACCGCGAATATAATAATAATAATAATAATAATAATAATGATAATAATAATAATAATAATAATAATAATAATAATAATAATAATAACAATAACAATAACAATAACAATAATAATAATAATAATAATAATAATAATAATAATAATAATAATAATAATAATAATAATAATAATAATAATAATTATTATTATTATTATTATTATTATTATTATTATCATCATCATTATTATTATTATTATTATTATTATTATTATTATTATTATTATTTCTTAAATTAGGATCGTGAAAATAGCCAGAAGGTAATACAAATCGCTAAGCGAATACTCACTCCTCCGTTTTTTCGAACCTTAAAGATGAAAACGACGATCAAAAACCCCACAAAGGCCAAAGCTGGAAAGATGTATCTCAGCACCTGGTTCACTGAAATAAATTGTCATACATGCTGCACTCTATGTACAAGGGTAGTGTGGATGCAAGTTGGGACAGCAAGATCTGGTATTATTTATGGCAATGCTGGGCTGGGCTGGGCAGGGCACGGCTAAAGCTAGCCTAAACTAAACTCACTTATTCATTCACTCTGTTTTGGTTTGCTGGGGTTGGATGACAGATACTGGTGTGCGTTTTGTGTGTGCTCTTGAGAAGCAGTCTACAAGGTTTATTGAACCTGAACAATTCAAATTCAAATTAAGAAAAAAAAACATACTCCATATTAGTAAATAAAGGATCCATGTACGAAACTGCAGAACGCCCTAGGTTGAAAACATTATATACACAGGCAGATAAACGCAGCATATATATATATATATATATATATATATATATATATATATATATATATATATATATATATATATATATATATATATATATGTATATATGTATATATGTATGTATATATATGTATATATGTATATATGTATATATGTATGTATATATATATATATATATATATATATATATATATATATATATATATATATATATATATATATATATATATATATATATATATATATATATATATATATATATAATTGACAACGTTGCATGTGTTGAATTCAGGCCGACATGGATTGACAGTGGACAGCTAATGGGACAAATAAAAAGTGAATAGTATTTTACAAAGTGTAGCTTTTAAGAGGCATAGGTGCACTTCTACATATAGTCAAGCTTAGCGGTGCACACACATTTTACCGGATCAATGGACACACTTTTTTTTCTTGGAAAATTGTGTGTACTACCAGCTAGTAATCATTGTCTTCTGGTAACATTGAACAACTCGGACAGAATCATGCACAAACGGAAGTGGAACCTTCATTGCACGTAAAATCACTGGGGCCATAGTATAATACCTACTAGTGCAGGAAGAACCTTCATCAGTGTCATCGGAGGTTCCGCAGTCCCGGAAACCGTCACACGCATCAGGCGAGCTGGAGTAACATCTCTCACTTGTTTTCTTGCATGTTGTCATACTAGGGGCATCGCAACTACCATCAACTAGAGGACAGCATAAAAACAATTCCATGAATATGGCTGGATGCCAACAAGTAGTTATTTTCATAGTAAACCAGGGTGCTGGGGTTGGCGTTGCATTCAGGTGCACACAGTTGGGGATTTAGAATAATACTACAGTTCTCGGTGACCCGAAAGGTTTCGGTGCCTTTTGTATCATTAAAATTTATTGGTGACGTCCCTGTGCATGTATTGCTTCCACTCAACATTATTTTTCATAAATGAAGAGTTACTGGTAACAGCGGTTTTTTTGTTTTTGTTTTTGTTTTTGTTTGTTTTTTTTTTGTTTTTTTTTGGTAGTATTTTGTCACCTTCAATAATAATTACCAATTAATTTTAAATTGGTTGATCACCTTGAAACAGCTTCATTAGAGTAAAATAATGATACGTTTCTCAGTTATGTATATTTTGTCCCTTTTTGTTTTCTTTCTCTCTTGTAGGCAAGAAACTAATCTCACGAATGGGTTGGTCTTGCAAATTATGCTTTCGCTTCATTTTTCAAAAATTTTATAAAGTAACGAATATGTCACTTTGAAAGAAACCCCAGACTTTGACACGTATTCAGCAAGACTCTAAGAGAAACAAATCTTCTTAACACATCTGACTGACGATTTAATCGTCCTGCCTGACAAACGTGTCTTTCTTTTGCGGGCAACATGGTAAATTAGTTTATCAACCATTGAAAAAGCTTGTGTTCAACGTTTAACAAAAACAGCAGCAACACAGTGCGCGTTCCCGTTTTTTGCTGTCTTATTTAGGAAGTCAAGAATGAGGTCATATTTAACGCGGCACATTGGTTGCACGTGACCTACTGCATTCATCGTGCGTTGACAAATATTGCCTACATTCTTTCAAAGCTAATAAAAATAGCAAGTGGTAATATTTGTGACTTAAATTACTTGTCAATATCTTGATAAATTTACTTCCAGACTATATTTACTTTGCGGTGTGTCTTTTATGTGTTAAACAGCCAAAGCATGTAGAGTGCACATCAAAAACGTTCAAGAGTTTCGTTTTCTAAGTCTCTGACAAATCATGTAACCATGTTTGAATCTTTTCCCTGCCCACGAGCATCCTTTCGGCATGCTGCCTTATTTCGCATTGCCGCCCTGATACCACTCTCTTTTTGCCATGGGCCGTTGCTACCTGCAGCCACGTGACAGGCTGTTAAGTATGATTGACGGGTGGCATTGTTCCGTTTGGCGGCTGAAAACCAAAAGAATGACACATGGATGTTCCGATGTCCACATGCCTGTGTGGTTTTTTGGCGTTTTTCTCATATTTCTACTTTAGTTAAAAGCTCGAAATTTTTTACAACTAATAGAAAGGACATTCATCTTGTAAAAACCGTTAAAATTTCAAACATGCAAAGGTTTTTGGGGTGTTAAGTGTCCTTAAAGAGCTGGTACAGTGGGATCCTACTCAATTGAGCAGGTCTATCTACTTACGTTCAGAATCTGTGTGGAATGCATTTTTGCACACATCCCAATAGTCCATGCATTTCTCCTTTCCTTTGAAGTAACAGCTTTTATAAGGACAGCCCTGCCCAATGTATTTATTCTTCACTGAAGACCACGCTACAAGGCAAACAAAGTGATAGGACTTAATCGATGTACGCAGAAAAATATGTGTCCGACCTTCGACCGAGAAAACTTAACAGAAATGTGTGTGTTTAATCAAATATCATTTGCTCTCAAAGTTTAATACCAGGACAACTGATTCCGAGGTGACGTAATTATTTACTCATAAAAAAGGGCTGAATATGGACAATTCTGTATCATAGTTTCCCCAAACAGCTTAAGTAAAAAAAAACCCGACCGCTGCTAACATCCTTTAAAATGTAGTTAAGTTCAGTGATTAGACTTGGTTTTTTTGTTTAAAACAACAACACAATTGAAGGTCAAATGGTTCGATCGCACTTTCACTAAGTTTTGAAACAAACAAGATGCCAAGCACATGTAGAAAATGTAATCTGTTTGGTAGAAAAAGTGTTATTTCTGGATGGTGAGTCACATAATTAGTACATGTGCCCTGATAATAGCTGCAGCATAGTTCTGTTGCCAAGCAACTAAGGGGACCCGAGTAGGTCCGCAGCTGATATTGTGAAATAAGAATATATCCTATTGACTGTGTCATAGCAGAATATTTAGCGTGTATAAAAGTAAATTTGTTCGACTGAAAATCGCAAAAATATTATGAGTTACTAAAACCTGTATTGATATAAAATACTTCCTTTTATGAAATAAAGAAAAATAGTTGTTTGCACCAGATACTTACAAACTCTTAAACACACTTATCTCAAAGCTATCATTGGCAGATATTGGAGCCTGGAGACGAACATAGAAGCGTTTTCCCCTGAATATTGGCTTTGGTTTCTGTAAGTCCCTGTCATAGTAAGTTGCAAGATTTCTGGACGAGGATGTATAACCATTCCGTATTTCCATCTTTCTCACTCCACTTGAGCTTAACCCTAAAATGGACGAAGGCATAGACCGCTTTTTGGGGGGAAAGCTAACAAAATATGTAAGATCACCCCGAAGAATGAGATTTTTCCATGTTAAGTTATGAAAGTCACAGTTTGTGAAGAGGTACTTCTTAATATGTAAAACAACAAGAGGGCTGTGTGAACAGCCCGTGCCTCAGCTGATCTTGACATTCATCACACTTGCAGGTCTATGAACTTGGGAAAGGATCAAGGACACCATGTTCTGAGTAAGTCTGAACTTTATAGAAGAACACTTACATGTGCAACATCAAAGTTCAAGTAGTTCTCAAGTTATAATGAAGAGTAAAATTCATGTATGTTGCACTGTGACCCCACAAACCAGGTCAAGGTCATTCATGTACTGTCTAAGCATGACCTTCATACAGAATAATTAACATGTGTAGCTAACTCAAAACAGATCTCAAGTTATCAAGTAAACAGTAAATTTCGTGTCAGTTGTCCTGTGAATTAGCATTAGAATGCCCATTGACTTACAAAATCTTTTAAGATTTGTCCAAAAAACCCCCCAAAAATTTCATTAAAATAAAAAAATCACTGGAGCATGAACATTTGAACAAAATTGGTAGAAACCCACCCAACGTACATTGCCACCAAGTTTGAAGTTAATCTGGATGACGGTTTTGGAGAAGAAGTCGAAAATGTGAATTAGCATTAGAATGCCCATTGACTTCCATAGTAATCAATAGGAAAGCTGCATTGACCGACAAGTACCAGAATTGAAAAAATCGTTAAAAATCAGGAATCCGCAGCATTCCCACATAGTGTATAACTTTGTTTGACCCTTCTACAAGGAACACATTCACCATGTTTCAGCTTAATCTGAGTAACGGTTCTGGAGAAGAAGTCGAAAATAGCTACAACACACAAAAATTCATAAAAAATTAGGAAAAAATTGCAGCGCCACCAGGTGAACAAATTAAGAACTATGAGTCCCAGGGAGTGTTCCTGTGTGATATCAAAGCAATTGGGTGAGCGATTTCGGAGAAGAAGATTTTTTAAGATTTACCCAAAAAAGAACAAAAAAATTCATTAAAATCCAAAAATCACTGGACCGTGACCATTTGAACAAACTTGGTAGAGACCCACCCAAGGCACATCTCCACCAAGTTTGAAGTGAATCTGGCTGACGGTTTTTGAGAAGAAGTCGAAAACTGAATTGAATTGTGGACGACGGACGGACGGACGACGGACGGACGGACGGACGGACGACGGACCCTCAAAAAACCTCAGCTGACTGACAAGTCAGCTGAGGTAATAAAAACAAGAGGCCCATGGGCCTAATGCACTGCTGACATATAATCTAATGACCATCACCAAAAAATCATTTCCTGAAAAGTATTCCTTCGACAACCTTGAGAAATTAATCAAGGTCATTCATATTATGCAATATCAAACTTCCACATGATATACATTTGTGGTATATATGGTATCATTCACCTTATCCTTCATCAAGGTACTGAATTAAATGTCCTTTTCTTATGTGCTTTATGACCTTGAAAATGAGTCAGCGTCACACAGTAAATGGGTCATAGGGACTCAAAACCAGGTCATCAAGTAAAGTTGTATGTACAACGTACGCAAGTGCTATTTCGAGATACAGTCTCAATTCTCTTCGCCATTGCTGTCCAAGCTACATCATGCTATCACAAAATCAACTCTTCCACATCTACAGGCCTGGTGACCCAACAAAATTACACCAAAGTCATTAATAGTAAACAGTATATTAGCACTAGACATGATCTATATATTCTATAAATTTGGCATATTCAATTCAATTGTTTTTCGAGACATGGAATTTTATATCTTTTAACTCATTTTGGCTCACAATTCGCCTCAAAGTATAGATGGAGCCACTAGTATCACATCTACCGGAGATTTTGACCTTCTCCACAATCCCACTAAATTTTGTGAGGGTGATACAAAATTACAGATGTTGGAATGGTCACAAGATTTTCACATTTTGAACCATACATTATATAAAAGTGTAGGTGGCGCCACCAACATTGGAGTTGACGCAGATTTTCCTGATATACTTGTTAGTCTTGAAAGTAATATGGGCCTAACTCAAAAAGTGTGGGGTGCAGAGCATTCACGAGTTAACTCTTGTAGTCCAACTGGCCATTTGACCTTGACCTTCAACTCGAATTAGAAAATTGTTGTATTCAAAATGTACTCCCACTTCCAGCTTTCTATACATGGTCTGTTTGTTCAAATCGGGATTTAACTTTTCGTGTCATTGAAGAAAAACAATCAACTTTGACAAGTGGCAACCTCCATAATCATTGGATCATGGTGATCGAAAAAGTAAGTCTTAAAATACAGTTTTATGCATTATGAACTCAATTGCAATCTTGATCTGAAGGCTCAAATTGTCTTTGTCATTGATGTCCAAGATACGCCCTGCCATTACAAAGTCAGTGTTCACAGACAAGCGCAATGCACCAGCAGACGAGCCACAAAACTTTATCCATACATAGAATAGCGGTTTAGAGACATGTGTTCACCATGTACATAAAATATGCCTTTTATACGCTTTGTAAATTCGGTTCGTATTACAGATCAAGGTGTTGGTTATCCCATGGAGAAATTAAACTAGTTTAATTGTTCCATGGGTTATCCTTAGCTTGGCAAATTACCATGCACAGAGAGTCTGCTCTACCAGTACTGCTCCGAAGAAAACATACATCATGCACCAGATCGGGTGTCTTTTAAAAATCGTTGTCAGATCGGAGCCCAACACCAGTTTTAAAAACTATCCCTTATATTAGTTTTGCATAGGAAAAATGTCTTAATTCTAATAAGAAGCCCATACAGCATGAACTTAAAGGTCGAAAATACGTGGTCTCTCTCTCTCTCTCTCTCTCTCTCTCTCTCTCTCTCTCTCTCTCTCTCTCTCTCTCTCTCTCTCTCTCTCTCTCTCTCTCTCTCTCTCTCTCTCTCTCTCTCTCTCTCTCTCTCTCTCTCTCTCTCTCTCTCTCTCTCTCTCTCTCTCTCTCTCTCTCTCTCTCTCTGAGACTCTGTTCGTTGTTTTTTTCCAATTTTAATTTGTTTTTCTTCAGCAATTGCCAACTTGAATTCCTGTTTATTAAATTAACACGTTTTACAAGTACACAAAGTAGCTTTATTTGTGTAACTGTCATTGCTTACCGGAGATGCCGATGCTGTGTCCTAACCCTGATGTATTTATTTTGAGAGAATGATCATAGGATGAGCTGAAGACCCACACACAGTCATAGTTGTATGTAAGTCTGTTGGCTTCGGATTTTAACGTCAGCTTGGTGTTTGAACTCAACTCGCCGCACCATGTATGAATATTACCTGGAAGACAACATGTGGTATCGCTTGCTTAACATAAACTTAGCTCACGCCACCTGACAGGTTTCTTTCAACAACAGTGATGCCTCGTTTCACATTATGTGAACTGGTCACTTCTGAACACACACAGTTTCACTTCAATGCAAAGGGAGCCTATTAAAGGCATAGAACGTATAAACCCGTTGACCCATACACCCATTTTACCTCCAAAGCAGACCAAGATCGATCCGTATTATCATCACTGAGATTGGTGTGTTTAACAGGCAGAGATCTGTTTGCTTTACATAGTTTAAGAAAGTAGCCTTATACAAACTACACATGAAGATAACACGTGAGAAAAGTTTGTTCGGCAACTAATGGAAAAGAACGTGATTACATAAAAGCTACAAGATTACAACCTTTGAAACTTATGCATTTGTATAAAACCTTCGGCCGGTCGAAATAGTATTTCAGGATTCCATGATGAAATCAACATCTTACCTCTTGCCGGCATATTTCTTGTTCTCCATTCTGTCCGAGGATCTGTATTACAGTGAAACCAATACATTCATTCATCCGGTAAAACCAACTCTCCACACCGATACATTTCAAGAGAAATATTGTAATAACTGTGCATAAATGTTTATAAAATTATGACAGGATATAAATATGTTATATACACTAATATATTATCTGAAAATGAATCTAGTGTGACTGAAGTCACACTAGCGTCACTACTTTACAAGTATCACTACGTGATATATATATGAATATAGGAAGTTGACTGCTTTAGTGTATATAATCAAAACTGGCTAAAAACCGCGTCGCATTGTTACATTTGCTTGTGTCTCAAGCAATTCAATTTATGTGGTTGGGGCTTGTTTTTTCAAATCACTTGTTCACCTTATTTTCCCTAATGTGAGCACCAGGAATAAACAAAATATTGATCTTACAAAATTGGATGTGCTGCAACCTTCCTAAATAATGAATACCACAAATGCCTAAACAAGAGGGCTGTGTGAACATCCCTTTCTCAGCTGACCCAGACATTCAACTCAAAATGAGCCCCACCTTAGTCTTACGGTACCCAGAAGTGCTCGTTTTCTATTTCAAAACCATTGGCCAAGTGGCTTGGGAGAGGGAACATTTTTACGATGTCCTAAATAATGAACAAATCCCACCACCACTACCCCCACCAAACACAATCAGAGAATGTGCATTCCCACCACGTATGAAGTGGATCTCATGCACAGTTTTGGAGAAAATTACCTATACGTGCATACACTTGGTGTCCCTATAATTATCATCCTAACGTGTGCTATTACCTATCATTATGCAATTTCAAAAAGTCACAAAATCAGCAAATAAAAGTACTCCCACGCAGGGAACATTGATGGAAATCTCGTCAAGCTGCATTTCTACCATATTTATAGAGAATCCAGCATGCGGTTCAGGAAAAGTCTTCAAAAATCACAAAAAATCCACAAAAGCATAAAATGAAAGAGAGCTACCTGTTGCACAAATTAAGATTTCGGGGTGTCCAGACGTGCTCCAATCTAATTTTGAAGCAACTGGTCTAACGGAACTGAACTGAACTAAAATGATTAAATTCAATAAAATATAATGAAACAAAGTAAGTTTAATTTTAAAAAAAAACTACGTAAAAATATGCTAAAATTGATGGAGCTTGACCGCTTTGGGTATCTTGGTAGGGACTCATTAGGCGAACATGGGTACCAAGTTTGGAGTGAATCTGACTGACTTACGGTTTGGGAGAAGCTGAAAATTTGATTTGCGATCGATGGATGGATAAACAGATGAAAGAAGGATGAAGACCCACCAAACAGCCTCAGCTGAATGACAAGTCAGCCGAGACAATAAAAATCTCTACAAATGTGTGTGTGTTCCGGGATATGTTGTATACAGAAAAGGTTGAAATGATTTCTGCCTGACATAATGTTGCACACCCACAAGCTCCCACTCACACTTGACGAACTTGTATTCTGCCCGAATGCCATAGTATGAAGAGGTTTTGGACTTCGTGACACTTCCAGTCTTGAAGACGATCATTAAGTAGTTTGTCTTTGAGTGATAAATTGGCCGACGAAAACTGCTGCTTTTCTTGATGACAAATGATAAATCATCCAGGCTTTTTCCATCATAAATCTGAAAGGACAGTAAACGAATCAGCATCTGAATAAACGGACGGACAGACGAACGAACGAACGAACTAACTAACCAAGCAACCAACCCACCAACCCACCAACCAGCCAACCAGCCAACCAACCAACCAACCAAACAAACAACCAACCAACCAACTAAATAAACAAACAAGTAAATAAAAATCGAAATGTATCTTTTAAATCGTACATTATAATACGAGGCATGCATATTAATTTCCTACCACAACTGCACCCCCGGTTGTTTAAGAAACTATGGGCTCGCGTACGAGATACGGGCCTCTGTTTGTGCGGGGAAGCGGCATATTACTAATATATTTTGAAAATAAAGAATACTTAGTACAAGCAAATGGTAACTTATTCTTGTAACCAATTTAGGAAGCACTAAATAAATATGACTTTCATATTTGTGTACTTAAATTTCCCTAAAAGACACTAATTTTGTGAGAAAAGGATATCTAGCCCTATCTGTGACAGTAATATGCCCGTGTGTCCTCCGTGATTGACAGGCGTGAACCCCGTGCTTTGTGGCGGGAAATTCATATGCATCTCTCGTATTACATTGACAAAGAAGTGCAAAATTAAGCCACTGAGTTGCGAGTGCAGCTTGATCTGCGTGACAAAGGTCGGTCACACAGGATAGGCAAAGGGTCAAGAGGCAAGCCCAAAGCTATTATTGCCAGGTTTACGTCATACAGGGCCACGCAGAAACTCTTTCAAGCTCGCAAAAACAGCAAGGATATTTATATATTTGAAGATCTTACAAAAAAAGAGATCTCATATTATGTTCTTGGCTCGTGGTTTGAAGCTTGATGGGAAAATTTATTTGTGTTGGTCCAATGATGGAAGACTGTTTCTGAGAGAACGTAATCCATGAGGGAAAGGGGGGAGGCGGGGCAGGACGGACGCTATGCAAGGTCGAGTGGTGCAGATCCGTGACAAGGATGACCTGGGCGTTTATAGTCGTGTGTACCCTGGACTTGCCTTGATCATAGCTTTGTGTATCATGCGGATCAAGTGTAACACCACAAACGATCCTTGTACTTTTTACTCTACAGTATACTCGAGATCAAAAGTACAAGGATCTTCTCTACAATGTGCCTGTAAACGCTTCTACACGCGCGTCATAGAAATTAGAATAGGGCATAATACGTAGTGTACCCTTCTAGATGATGCATGCAGGAGCGTGCAGACGCATTGTGGCCTGAACCGCAAGCATTTGCTTTCCTGAATTGTGTCCGGCATTCAGTCTGTCTATTTCCAAGAAAGTGACGCAAACTTGCAACAAACTGTGTTCTTGTACTTACACTTCTAATATTTCCATATATAACCTCACCAGCATGATCCCCACTTCTAGTCCTTTTTTTATTCTTACTGATCTAGCGTAGGCATGAACTACATATCTGTTCGCCCCATGTTGCTTGCTGTTTACTTGTTTACATGTTTCCAGGCTCTTGATTCACCTGTCTTCGATGAAAACATCTCCCATGCCTGTACACTAATTATCATTTGTCGTTAACAAAACTTTGTTTCATGTATGGCTGGAGATCATGGAATGTTCATTTTTGCTATCATAGCTAGTGTATTGACCGTGTACCCGGGTACCGGTCCGCAAAAGTCACTATCTTCGGCTATACGGGTAATAAACTTGTCCCCGAATACCCGCAACTTTATATCCTAATAATGCCAGATACGTCACAGCACTTCTATTTTTGTGCACTTCTAGTCCGTTACGGCAATCCAGGTACATAACACCATTCCTAATTTTCACCAAAAATTTTGAAGTCACTTTCGGTGAGTCACCAGCACCACTACTCTGATTGTATTCTTATCTTCCCCATGTCCTTTCCGCCCTTTTCAGGTTTTTTGCCGATCCAAATAGCCACATGCTTAAGGATATTTCAACTGCTAGGTTGCACATTTATTACTGTATGGTTAACAATGGCAAAGAAAGTATTTAAAGATAGACACAAAATCAGCTGGAAGTGCTCATGCTGATATAGCTTACTGTGAATTGTGCAACAGTGCTTGTTTAACTACAGTGAGCACTTAGCTTTGTAAACACTGAGAAAAAAAATATCAACTCTTGATTATTTAATCACACTTCTTCAACTTGCCCGACGGGAAACAAAATTTGCATTTGAACTTGCCTCGGGACATCGGGCCTGTTAAATTCGAAGCTTGGTAAAGCACTATTACCGAGCCAACATGCAGTTACCCATGAAGTAGCTGATTAATAAATGATAATTGTGTGAAAATCGGAGTATTCTATTCTTTGTAAAATAAGCGGGTACCCAAACGGGTACGCGAGTAATTTTTCATACCCGCTTTTGAGTACCCAGGTCGTAAAATTTACTACCCGTCAAGACACTAATCATAGCACAAATCTCTTATATTGTTCCATTTCGCTGTACTTGCATCGTCTCGTCGTACAATAACGTCTCGTATTACAAAAGGTGTCATGCTGGTAAGATTCAAAACTTTTCTTCTTATCCACCATGACCTGAATTTGTACACATCAATACATGGCTGTCATCGGGTCTTTCAATCGATGTAAATGTTTATTGAAAACAACTGTTCATAATTTTATTTTTCGTGATAATATTACCCACTTGTTCACCTTAGCTGCTATTTTACTTATTGTACTTTTGTATCAGAGCTTGTGACATATTATTTCTTTTGTACACATGATACTTGCCTCAAATATTCACCCTAATCCGGGGCCGGTAAACATTGTTAGCAAGATTTTTTTTCAGTTTGACATGCAAATGTCTTGCCTGCAAAGCAGAACAAGTTCCATGTTGCTACACTTGGTCTGCCCTTCTTCAATAGTATTTTTTTTATAGTAAGGGAAACAAAACTATACTGTTACCTCCCAGCTAGACTGAGACACCATTCAGAAAGTTCATCATTATCGCATAGACTAGTAGCAGCCTCTGGTCTCTAGTGTACTAAAGCCTGTAACCACAGTAACCACTCTCAGCCAATTTAAAACTGAGCCACTTTTCCAACGCTAAAACAGAGACCTTCTCAAAGAAGGGCCGACCCCAGTGGGGTCGACAAAACACGCAGCTGGGGTCTGCTTTGGAGGCAAGCAAATGTCACAAGTATAAAAAAAAAAACGTTCAAAGAACGCAGTACCCTTCGGCCGCCTTCAATCTCTTTTGCTGTAAGTGAATAGGAATAGTGTCCCATAGTATCAGGTATAGTGTATGATCAGAAAGCTGCTGGTAGCCTGTAATGTAAGAGATCACGGCCATTTTGCCACACATCAAATAATTTCACAAATGGAAATCTTGTCATAAATTCAACAAATACTACAATTGTACACTTGACCTTTGACCTCAAAAACATTAGGTCAAATATAGAGGTATAACCTTGACTTTCAATAGCCTTATAGATCACCCTATGTTGCTACTTTTGCTTTAAGATTTAGATTTCTAGATGCACAATGTCACTCAGCAAACTTGTGACTCGTGTGTGACCTTGAAAATTAGGTCAAGGTCAATTATGCTTGCACACAAAGCAAGCCTTATTGTGGTGTACTATCATATACAATTTGAAAGTCCTGTCTACAAAAATCCTGATGTTATAGTGGTAAACAAAATTTCAATGAATAGGTCACTGTGACCCAAATACTTGACCTAGTGACCTACTTTTGATTCATGACACATTTTTTGGTTATGATACATGTGTGTATAAAATTTCATGTAACTGACTTAAACACTTCCTTACTTATACCAAAACCACCATTGTGCACTTGACCTTTGACCTAAAAAAGTTGGTCAAATATAAAGCTATGACCTCGATTTTCAATAGGCTTCTAGATCACTTTATGAAGCTTCTTGTGTGTAAGATTTAGATTGCTACATGCAGGCTTTCAATAGTTAGAGCGGTAACGTTGCTTAGGACATGTGTCCATGTGCGACCTTAAAAATTACGTCAAGGTCAAATATGCTTGCACACAAAGTAGGCAATATAGGAGTGTAATATCATGTGCAATTTGAAAGTCCTGTCTCAAAAATTTAGGAAGTTGTGGTGGTAAAACCATGGGACAGACGGACAGACGGACGGACGGCGCCGGGTACGACAATACCCGTCGGCCTCATAAGGCCGAAGGGTAAAAACGACAGGTAAACTTAATGGAATTTGGCTGAATCGGCCAAACTTGTTGTCTGAAACGTGGCTCGATAATAACTGTCCTAGTCAACTTTTGTGGACAGACAGTATCCACACACCATTAGTCAAGGACTAGGAAATGGGCAATGGAGGCGGGATGGCAATTTATGTTAGGTTTATCTCCCTTTTTAACAGGCTTCTTGACTTGGAAAATCCCAATTGTGAGTCGCTATGGGTTGAATTTCCTCTAAGCTGTGGTCTTATTCTTTTAGGTGTTTCTTATCGCCCACCCTGCCAACCAGTCAACGAGAGAAATTCAATTATGAATAACCTGGAAAATCCGATTACTAGTGCCCTTGAAGTTCTACTTATCACGGGTGATTTCAATGATCGCTGCCAGAGTGGGAGCACTGAACATGCTGACAGTGAACAAGATGTGCGTCTGGCAAACATTGTAGCTCGTAATAACTTATTCCATTTAATTCAGTCGTTTTCTGTACTTTGTCACTGTCACAGAATATAGCTGGCCGGTTTAAAGGGGGCAGTACACTTTATATCATATTGTTATACTTAAATGATCAGAGGTGGAGATAGGCGGGAGAATGCCCGAATTTAGTACGTGACCAGGCGAATCCGTAATTATCAGATCAAGGAGGCTCTCAGATAGCTCATTCATGCCGGCTGGTTCGGAATCCTATCCCAGTCACATGCGCACGCAAGGCTTATTCGTCTTTCTTTGGGGCATGAATTCGTAACATAGTCCGGCAACCAAGTACTGCCGTTCATTGCTGACGTTGGTTCGTAAAGTCGGCAGCCAGCGCATTGCGCGTTTCATCAACCTTGCTTTCATGAACAAAGCATAACGTGAAGTCTACCGTTCAGCACGACACGCGCCGCACGGTCCGGGTGACTCCCCAAGTGACAAAGCGCATTTCTGTCAAAAAAGGGGAGATGGATCTGTCACTTGAGGTATTTTTCATATTTGAGTTGGTCAGTTTTGCAGGTTCTTTTCTCGCAACATTACTACGTTGTCGGACGTTCAACTAAGCCCTTCCATGAACGCTGGAATGGTTGTCATTATATTCTGAACCCGCTCATACTGACTGCCAAAGCCACTGTCCACCAAAAATACTGATTATTAAAGGTTAGAAGGGAACAAACAAAAATCGGCGCCCCCACTCTGTTTTCCTGCTTTGAACACCTTCTGCTTCCCCGACACATATAATCTATATATAAAAAGATTTGTCACAGTCCACTCTCTCGATTCCTGCCTAATGATTGAGTTGTTGGACGCATCTAGCCCACTTGGGCCACTTTATTCCTCGCAAAGCGTCTCGATTCCAAATGTGCCACTCTTCGTTGAACGGAAGTGACCCCCGCGTACGGACTGGATTTTCTCCTTCGTTCTAAATTGCCGTCAGTGAATACATTTGTATTTTCGTTTGCTTAATCATTTTACTACGGATGTGTATACAATTTAGCGATTAAAGTAAAGCTGGTAAGTAAAGGAAAATACAAATTTATTTGCATCCGTAATAAAATAAGGAAACGAAAATAAAAATTTACTCATTGGCGGCTAATCAGAGCAAAGGAGAAACTTGAGTCCGTACGCGGGGGTCACTTCCGTTCAACGAAGAGTGTCTCATTTGGAAGATTTAATGACTGAACTGTTACAAAAGATCAGCTGCTGGTTTTACATTTACCAAGATGTCCTCTTTCATTAAAAAAAAAAAACATAGTTTTTATGAGTTCAAATGAAAATTATAGAATACACAATATTCAACAAAAGCACAAAGTTTCATGAAACAAGACATCAGCCAGAGGTGTGCGAAAAGTGTGTCTGGTATTGGGGTGCATATGGACTTTTTAAGGGACCATACTGAATGGGATCTATATGAATCCACAATGCCACGGTGTACGGGTCACTCACAACTGTCTGAATTTGACAGGAGCAGAATCATTGGGATGTTGGAAACTGGCCTTCTCCAGCGGGAGGTTGCCAGGGTAATGGAGTGCTTCAGACCATCAGTCGGGCCCACGTGCATGTTTCTGGGTCAGTCTAATCTTAGGGGCTCTTACCAGGACCTCGGTTTGGCATCGGGAGTTCTCACGTGACCATACACAAGCAATATGGCAGAGGCACTGTGAACATTGATGAAGTAGGGAAGTAAAACAACCTGTGTTGCTAATCAGTAGGGAGAAGATGGGCTAATATCACAGATAAAGTGGGTCCTAGTGCTAGTGTAAGTTACTGCTGTAAATCGATACCACCAATGTAATATTTGATGAGCCGACATCAAACATGCAGGCAGGAAATGAGATATACAGGAAGCCAATGTATATCATATTTCATTTGCTGCCAAAATGAAATAAAACGCTTTTTTGATGAATCACTGAAATAAGTACTTGTTGATTCTGTGATTAGGAAATGTAGTTAACATGTTGAAGATCAGAACACAGATCCATGTGTATAATTATGCTTTTATAGATAAAATTTAGTGATAGAAGTTTGTATTTTATTTGTCAGTGACTCACCCAGCTAGGCATAACTATTCACTCAGTGTCAGATCTTTTTTATTTATAGGTGTCCGTATTCCTTGATTGGGTTATCATTTTAAGTCTGCTTGAAATCTTTTACAGTGAAATCTTTCTTTTAAGACCACCCTAGGGATGATCAAAATGTGGTGTCTCAAGACAGGTGGTCTCTCATAGGAGGTGTGGGGGTGGGGTGGGGTGGTGTTGGGTAATACTTGTTTTTTGAGTTATAGCACTCACAGAAATTCCATCAAGCCCTGTCAGCATGATCGCATATGTTTACCAGTATCCATGACACTTAGAGCCAGTTGCCCATGCGAGCCAATCAGATTACCAAATTTGGGTCACGTGACGCTTCCCAATCAAATGTTGTATCAAATACGTCATTGCCAATTTCTGCTGCAAACCAAGTATTCCTTTGCTTGCATGACTCATTTATAAGGGTCAGAGTTGATGATAGATAGTTTTGAGGATTACAGGCACTAAACCCAGGTGAACATTACAGCAAAAAAAAAAAAAAAAAAAATTGGCCCCCAACACAAGGTTAGGCTAAATCTAACCCATGGAAGTCTGTCCGCAGCTTGATTTTCATTCAGGATGGAAAGTTGACTGTGATTGGGGAGTCAGTTAAACATCTGGATGAAATTACTGACCACAAATATGCACCATTGGGCCATGGGACCCAAAAGGATAGGCCTGGAAGAAGATTGATTTAAGATAGTTACATTTCCAGATTTTCTGTTGGGGGCGGGGGGGGGGGGGGGTAGATTCAACTCGAATTTCTTTAATTGGACTTTGCAGACACAAGTGACTCTGAATGTCAGATGTGTTTGTGGCCCATGTTTTAAAATATCCCTGAGCCATTTATTTTCAGTCCTCATATGATTTTAGCTAATTTTCAATGATGGTGGGGTCAAATTTCTTGTTGCATCTATACAGGGGTGGGCCAAAATGGCCGTTAATCCCAATTTTATGAAAGAACACTTGTCCACCAGTACAGAAATACCATACATGATGATTCTAGGTCAAGATGTATAAGAATTGTATGTCGCCAAAAGGAGACCACCCCTCTTCCAAAATATGGGAAAATGAGGTCATCTCAGACTTGCTTGTCCATCAAGCTTACAAGTGTGCTGCACTCAAAGGGGATATTATTTATGGGCAAAGTAGATGTCTACGTCACCAAATATGTACAGGATCAGGGTTTTAAGGAAAGAATCTAGCAAGTTCAGCTAATTTGAAAGTAAGACACAGTGGAATTTTTGGGGAGGTAACCCCTGAAAGTGTATGTTTGAGCTGCCTTTTATTGGGCTTATGGACTGAATCTATGGACATTTTATCTATGAAATGAACAAATCAACTCTCAAAAAGCATCAGACATTCACAATTTGTGTTTTCCTTTGGTGAAATACGGATTACATACAAACATAAAAGACATGGGCATGAAAGATGCATAGGTTGTCTTTGTGTCCGCCATATTGGAATTTTCTAGATGCTGATTGGCTGGCTCAGAATGGATGCACTTTGATACCTAGTGAAAAATACGATAAATTTATGTCGACCTGTATGGGATTCGAACCCAATACCTTCGGCACACTCGCCTAGCCAAATGTAAAGTCCAACACGCTGACCTCTAGGCCATCGGGAAAACCCCTAAAAGGTTGACCAAGGACCCAGGGTGATGTTATAGCAGGTGTGGCTTGTACATTGACACGGTAGGGCACTTCCACAGACCGACAATTTATGAAATACACCTCTAATATAATTTCGAAGTCGGAGCAGTGGCCCACAGCACTTCGAAACCAATAGAGTATTATCAAGTGAAAAATACGATAAATTTATGTCGACCTGTATGGGATTAGAACCCACTACCTTCGGCACACTCGCCTAGCCAAATGTAAAGTCCAACACACAGGATTTTCACAGCAAGTGTTGACTCATGGTGTGTGTGTGTGTGTGTGTGTGTGTGTGTGTGTGTGTGTGTGTGTGTGTGTGTGTGTGTGTGTGTGTGTGTGTGTGTGTGTGTGTGACTGCATGGTAAAGACACGTCAGTACAGTGGTGGGAGGCACATGCAGCTTGGACCAGATATCAATGGAATAGCATGATGTGGTCAGATGAATCCCGGTTCTGCTTGGATTTCCATGACGGAAGAATGAAGGTTCAACGAATTCCTTCCAAGAGGTTCGTAGAAGGGTGCATGGTTGAACATGACCACTACGGAGGAGGCAGTGTCATGATGTGTGAGTGTGGGGCGGGGGGAGGTTGAGGTACTTACAGCAACAGGGAGAAAAGCTCTCATAAGGATGAACGGGACACTAACAGGCCAGCACCAGATGGATGAGATCCTACCCACAGTTAAAAAATGGATCCATCAATATCCAGGGCTACTGTTTCAAGAGGATAACGCACGACCACACACTGCCCGAGTCAGCATCAGTATATACAGCAACGCATTATCCCATTGTTGCCATGGCCAGCCCATTCTCCTGACCTGTAACCCATCGAGCATCTGTGGGATGTGCTTGGCCGTCGAATCAGGGATGAGTATGAAGCAAGCACAGCCATCCTGGACCAATTAACTGGCACAGAGGCTCACAGACCAGTGGACTCAAATCCCCCAGGCTGCGGTCACCAAGCTGACAAGCAGCATGACAAGGTGGATCCAGACTTGCTTAGGGATCGTGTACAAATAAGAACCTTTCCAAAATTCCGAGAAACCATCGGAATGGAGGGAGGGGGTTAATGGCAAAATCGGAATTTCACCAATTTTTTGGAAAGCTTCAAAATAATTGATGTAATAATGCGGTAGCGGTAGCGGTCATTTTTAAAGACTAGCCTGATCATGCATGGTCTGCATAACCTTTCCAATGCAACTTAATTTTCATGTATTGTTTTAATAAGGAGGTGTAGTTTTTGGAGGATATTAACACCTAGCACGCCGTCGGCGGTCATACTCGACATGTATCTGAACATCGTTTGTCGCCGTAGGCGGTTATACCCGCCAACACAGCGCGCCGACCGTCGACAGCCTCCCACCGGCCCGTTATGTTTATTTACCGTCAAGCGTGTGCATTTTGTCGTAGACAAACTTCATTATTTACGGATGGTTGTTTCGATTTGGAGATAAAAAAAATATATTTTTATTTTATGGATAAAAATGAAACAACTACCCGTTTTACGTGATATTTTGAATGATACAACTCCCAAAATTTATGCTAAAACTTCGTAACTTTGCCCCTTTGTCGCCACGATGTTTTGCGTCGTCCGCCATTGTTTTTCATACTACTGGAATCCTGAGAATTTCGTCTCTAAATGTAACAAGCTCTCTTATTGGCTAAGAAATAAATATTCCTGGGGTATCCCTCCAAAAATTAGCCCAGAATGAGAATCAAAATCATTATAAATGCGCTGGGTCATTTCCAGGTTTCTCATTGGATGGATTTGGTCACATGCAAGTCACCGTCCAATCAAACTCGTTGTTTGCCATGTGCTTGAGTCAAGTTCGATTTGTCGTGCAGGTGAACATGTTGCATTCACGCAAAGATTATAGGACCAAAATGCGAAATTTTGACATCATACTTTTGCAAAACGACTTCGATGGAACAGATCTAGACACAGATAAAGGCAGGAATGAAAATTCCATATGCAAGGCAAGGAAAATACGCAGATTCCGTCACTGCACAGTGACGAAGATAAGCCTGATTGAGAGTTGCGTAAACACGATGTGTGTAGTCGATCGCTGTCTCAGATACGTCACGGCACGATGTTTTTATCCAAAGTTTGTTGCGTTAATTTGATTAAAATGTCTGAAAGGATAAAAATCTGTATAAAAGAACAAATGAGGAATGAAATTTATGACCGAAGGTCTGGAAAAATATACGCACATGACGGAAAACCATGCCCGGACTCATGCCTGTTCACACTCGCTTGTGTTGCACGGCCCGTGACCGTGTTTGTTGGTAAAAAAAAAAAAAAAAGGTAACCAGACGCTTGACATCCCATAAAGCATAAAAAAATTTAGGGGGTAAATTGAAATAAAAATTGCACAGAATTATACCTCATGTAATTTCTGACCGACTTTGTGTTGATCCCTAGGATCGAATCGCAAAACTCACTGAGCCCAGGCACGTTCAATCCAGCATGTCCTCTCTTGCGCAAGCTATTAGAGGACTGCCCGGTGGCACACTGTGTGCGATACCAGATACTGGCATAGTGCTAGGAGTTAAAACAATATATTAAAGTGACACATACCTGTTGTTTTTCCATTATATGGGTGAAAGAATGTATGGGTTGAGATGTATGTCTGCAGCAGCTGACATGTTGGTTTTCCAAACATTTGGTGATATTGGAATGGGCATGGAGGGAGGGGGTTAATCAGATTCCATTGTTTTTTTGGAATTTTGGAAAGGTTTTTATTTGTACACGATCCCTTAATACAGAAGCGTGGTGGTCACACCTGCTGTTGATGCATACAGCGTCACAACAACAACAACAACAACAACAACAACAACAACAACAACCAAAAAGGTCCTTTTAAGGACCATCATTTCCTCCCAAAAGAGATGTGAAAAGCAATGGTATAATGAAGTAAACAAACTACGCACATCCTCATAACACGTCCATAATGTTGAACAAGGGGCTGGTATCCTTTTTTTCCTAGCAGTATACATAAATCTACCCTCCTTCCTGTCCAGTTCCTTTCTGCAAGATATGGGGCAACACAGGTCCTCACGCAAATATGAATAGCTCCTATTGATATTAAATAAGTCTGCCCCTCGCCTTCTAAACACACGCGAGGACCAGCAAAAAAACAAAACAAAACAAAAAAAACATGTGCTCCCAATACTGCGGCTCCCTTGTATCTCCGTAACGTGAGGGAGAAGCAAATTAACAACGTGACTTCTTTGCACGGAAAGTAATATTTTCCAACTCTAGTTTGCGTGGATGCATTTTCGCAAATCGATCTGCAGCCAGGTCTGGATCAACAGGGGTATCACAGAGAATGGACGTCAATGTCGCTCTTCTGTCAAGGATCAACAGACAGGCTTACTTTTTCTTTCCGAGCAGCCGGAAAATGTTCAGCGAGCTGCAGCACGTATTGTATCAAGTGCTACAAAAGGTACAGTCCATGATTTAATATATGAAGAAGTAGGGTGAAAACAATTATCCGAAAGACGGAAAAATGCAAAACTCATATCTTTTTACAAAATAGTACATGGTGACACTCCACAATATTTGAGGAACATTGTACCAGATCCGGTTAGTCAACGAGTTCGGTCACGTTACATTTTTCCCGAAATTCCTGCAAAAAACGAATATTCTAGGCTTTCCTTTTTTTCCTTCTGTTATTAAGTAATGGAACGAATTACCTACTGATACTCGGAGAGCTGAAAATCTTGACGAGTTTAAATCTAAGCTTAAACAGAATTCTAAAGCAAATAAAGTTAGCAAACATTTTTATATTGGAGATAGAAGATTAGCAATTGCACACGCACGCCTGCTACGAACTGTCGTAATTTGAAAAGTGTTCTTTTTAAGAGAGGACTCGTTGACCCCCCCCCCCCCCCCGTGTTCCTGTGGCAACGCAAATGAAGACGTTTTTCACTATTTTTGTGAATATAACAGGCATAGTGTACCGAGGGATATTTTACAAAGGAAGGTCCTACCTATTGCATCTTTTACCGTGCGAACACTTCTATATATCTTATCTTGTAATTCATCAGGCATATAGAATGATCCCTGAATTTTTTTATTTTTTTATTTATTTTTTCACTGCCACATGAAGCCATGCGTTACTCCCTCCCCCCCCCCCTCACTTGGCTATTTGACAAGGTGAATTGGGTCTGACACTCCGCTCCACTCTAGTTGAAATTATTGATCTTTTTGTGAACTTAAAGTTCAGCTACGAAGACTAAATTTTTGATCAAACAAACTCTTAAGTTTGGTTTCCATAATTCATACGCGAGGGAAAATATCCATGAACCCATCGACTAGGCGTGCTTTGGACACACTGCAAAGAAAAACGGTTTACACGGACTGTTCTTGTCTCTCCGGAATTACAGAGACGCCGGCACTTGGATGAAATGCATTTTTGTGACGAATTTAAATCTGGGATTATTATCATAATTGAAATGTGCACAAGTTTGTTGTCATAAGCACCAACAGCTAGAGCCAACACCGAATGATCTTGTTGCTGATAAAACTGTTGAGAGGATGCTCAAGCTAATCACCGATCGCTGTTATCTGGGGCGCTGATAAAATACACATATTTTTCTACGCGACTCATCATGTACCTTTCTGATTATTTTGCAACCATAATCAGCTATGTCAGCACGCATGGTATGATAATACATACATACATACATACATACATACATATATACGTGTGTGTGTGTGTGTGTGTGTGTGTGTGTGTGTGTGTGTGTGTGTGTGTGTGTGTGTGTGTGTGTGTGTTGTGACTACGGTACGGAACGGCCGGGTCTCGAACCAGCAACCGTCGGCACCATTCGCCCAGCCGAAAATGAGTGACGACTGTACCAATCCCCATTCTAAAAAAAATGCTTGAATGGAGGCAGGTATGCGTGAACGCCATGATCGACACGGCCCAGTTCACATATATATATATATATATTTGTAGAACTTGTCCATTATTGAAACCTCTGGGACTAGCAAAAAGTGTCCACAGTTGGCAGTTGTTTACATTAGACAGGTGTTTTTAACATGAAATTTGACCTTTTGGTGCAGGACATAGCTGTACCCATTATACAGGTGTCCACAAGGAGGGGTTTTACTGTATATATATTCCGAAATTGGACACAATACAATTGAAGCAAAAGCTAACAAATACGTCACAAAACACCACGTTACAAAGTCTCTCAATCACTCTATTTCAAGTATAATGTAGAATATTTTACTAAATCACTTACTTTCTAATGTGAACTTTATCAGCCTTACTCGAACTATCAATAAACTTAGTTAGTCACTATAATAATCTTAAATTTACCTTAAGTATACTTCGAGAACCAATATTAACGTCACTGAAAATGACTTGTATTCTCCCGGAAGTCTGCTCGTGTCGGAGGGTAAACCAATACACAGTGCCGTCATATTTATAGCGGCTCAGGGACTGAAAGTTGAGCGGATAAGTGATTTCTCCACTCCCCCCTCCTCGTACTATGTTTTTTTTCTGAACGCCTGGAAATAAAAGCGTCTTGTTAAGAATTGTATCTAACTACCAGTTTATTATGTATGAACTTTAAAATACATGATAAATTCAAGATGAACGGCACAATTTCACACAGAACTATAGTTTCAAAAATCCAATAAGATTCCACTTCCACCTATTTAGTACTTCAAGTTTATTTTCTCCGTGTTTCGAACTACTTTTGTGTAAATCATTTTGTGTTGTACTCTGTATAAAGCAGCTTAGCGAAAAAAAATGTGATAAATACGTACCTGCAGTAATAGCGCTGATGATGATGAAGATGACAAACAAGTACAAAAACCAGACTTTGAATACATGCAATAATCTCATCTGGAAAAGTAAAATAGTTCAAAAGATGCATAACGGCCGGAATTTTTTTAACCCATAGCATTACACATGATTCCATGGTAAATATCTTTAAAAGGATCAACACAATTAAATAAAGCAAAGTAATTAAGAGCAACATTGACGACAAGAGAAAAAAAAATGAAAATGCACAGACAATCTCAAACAAATCATGATCAAGGTCAAATCGTTACATTACGAACTTAAACAAAAATAGTGTGGGTGTGAGTGACCATCCAACTTCGTGCCTCCCCCCCCCCCCCCCCACTCTCCGAGTTGATGAACATAGCGTACGAGTCAGCAAGTCGTTAACGATTTGGGGATTCACATAATGTTGCACATAACTTGTGCGATGTTGTGTATGAAAATTTGTGTTTGACCATGTTATTGAAAATTATTTCTATCAGAAGTGAATCAATTCACACCGTTACGGTGATACCTGGAGGGCCCCTAAGTTGTAAGTTTCTTAGCTCAGAATAGTGTTTAATAGAAATCTTTCAAAATGGTGACTTATGGTAGGCAGGCTAAACCTAAAATGTGGAGCAACATCCTCATCTGTCGGGTATGTTTAAAAAACAAAAACATAAAATGACTTCTTTTACTCTATTGAACAATCCCAAATCAACTTTTTTCGTCATGTTTTTAGCAGGTTGCTATGGAACACCGTTGAAGCTTTCAAAATGGCAAGGTAGTATAACATTTAACAGTATAATTATAGATATCTGTAAGTTGAAGGTTACATATCTGAACTCCAAGTGTTAAAACGGCTTGTATTTAAGCCCTCTTTATATAACTATAACTCGAATTATCGATATCTAAACTTCGAATTACAGATGTCTCTGGGGTGCCGCTTAACTGACTACCCAGTATTTCTTGACACCAGTGACTTCTTTCTTCATAAGAATGACTGACTTGTTGATCATGAAGTCGACTTCTTAACATCAAGAAATGATTTCTTGATACCAAAATATTGAATTAATGGCAAACGGTGCCCTGTTGGCTTCTGAAATTCACTTTTAGATAGCTTTAAATATGGCCGAATCATAGATATCTAAAATGGAGGTTAAGATATCTAAAAATCAATTACAGATATTTGTGGGGCACCCTTTTTTATTCATCCAGTACTTTTTGATATCAAAAAGTGCACATATTGATATCAATCAGTCACTGTATTTCTTGATATTAGGAAATTCACTCCTTCAAATCAAAAAGCCACTTTTTGATACCAAGAAATAGGCTTCTTGATAACAAGAAATCACTTTTTGATGTCAAGAATTCATACCGGATTCCCGATATTTAAAATTCGACTTCTGGATAACAGGAAGTCGAGGGGACCATTGACTGAATTGATGGCTGCTCCCGCGAATATTCCTGTGTTTTGCTGCTTTACAAATTATGAAATACAATTGTATATATGTATACACAAAAAAACGGAGAGAGGGAATAATGAGCAATGTGACAGGCTTGGAAGGCAAAGAAACAAAATTGGCCAACCGTCTCACATCTTGAGTGCCACATGGTCAAGCTATAATAAGCATATGATAGGCTTGGAAGGCAAAGAAACAAAATAAGCCAACCGTGTCACACCTTGTGTACCACATGGTTAGGTTATTTCCCTTCAAAAATACATGTAATATGAGCGTACATTAACTTATTCACTGAGCATTGCCCATTCGAAATAAATTCCTACATGATTGAATAACCCTATTATATGCTTCGCCCACTTCATCATGAAAACATGGTAAAACATGGTGTTATTACTCCTGATGCTGAACTCTTGTCATTTTGCAAGGACAGATACGCAGTGCAGAACATTTGCAGCGACCATTTATCATATTACTTAGACTTCTTGGTATCAAAAAGTCAAGTGATTCTTGATATCAAAAAGTACTGGATAAATAGCAAAAGGGCGCCCCATAGAAAATTGCAATTCTTTTTTAGATACCTATAAATCATTTTAGATGTCTGTAAGTGGTTTTCAGGATCCATATAATTCAGCCGTCTTTTTAGATATCTAAAAATCAGTTTTAGATAGAGCAGTCCCTCGTTAGATAGAGCACCCGTAGTGCCCTCTAAAATTGGTCCCATAAAGCAGGCGGACATTTGGCTCTTGCAGTGCCTGTCCATTATCCAACCACGACTTTAAATTCCATCTACAATGTAGATTCAAAAGTGATTGTAAGTATATAATTAATGATGGAGGTCACGAGTCATTTTGGTTGGTCACTGGTCAGGATCTACTGGTGATCTCCCAAACGAGGTGAATTGTCATTAGAAGGTGTTTTGCACAGTGAAAAGTGGTCACAAAAGGCACTTGATCTCCCAAAAGAGCGGTCTTTGAAAGGACGGACAACTGAATCTGGAACGGCGCCCGCCGTTCCAAGGTGAGACAGGCTACTCTCCATAGTTCATGCGAGAATAGGCAAGGGCAAGAACAGAAGGTTCAAGAACTACATAAAAGAGGACACTGCAGTCAGTGGAGGGCTAGGGTTGTTTATTCCCATTACTTTACATTGTAATTTGCAACTTAATAACTTGAAAACTACAGCACATAGAATCACCAAATTTCAGACTGTAAATCTTGATGCATAAATAAATGCCTCACAAAAATTACATAACCACAGCTACATAAACGACAAGTTTATTCAAGGCTACTTTAACATACAAACTAATGGGAATACACAGCTCCAGCCCTCCAAATGTGTGTGTATTCAGTTGAGTATTGGGGCAAATACACAGCTTCGAGCTAATTCTGACCTTTGTGCGCTGCCGCTTTCTGTGTAAGGGTCAGGTATCTGTAGTCAAAACATCACTATAAAAATGAAAGCTTCAGAAAGTTTTAAATTTTAATAAAGTTGTGCAAAATAATTTTATAAACCACCATTTAGACTCACGCCTCGTGCCTTTTCGACTCACACCTGGTGCCTTTTTGATAATTTAATTTAATAATTTAATAATTATTCGGATAAACTACCCCTTTACAACGGGGGCATCTGCAGGCCAGTGTATACCTGCCATGCGTCCAGGATAAAATACATAGTCAAGAGCACACATAAAAACCTTTGAGATAAGAAAGATCATGTACACATAAGACACTTTTATAAAAATGAAATAAAATAAACCACTGTGATAGATCGAGTTATGTCCCGTCAACCAAGGACTTATGTAAAGACCACGACTGTTTCTTGTATTGCTTGCATGCACCATCAAACATCTTTGCAACTTCAATTCCCTGCTCAAATGCTGCATCCCCAAGGAGTAAACTTAACTTTGTATTAGTAGATAACCCAATAAAACATTCCCAAATATACAAATTATTAGAATTAATCAATTCTGTCTCGAGTTCGTGCCAAATCTTAAATCGAATTTCATTAAATTCCGGACAGATTAATAAAAAATGGGATACATTTTTAATGCCATTTTTGCACAAAACACTTGTCCCGGAGGGTGCAGTATTACATTTATGTAAATTTTCTTGAATGCCCAAACATCCTAAGCGCGCCATAAACTTCAGGCGGGTGGACTCGAAATCATTTACTCCCAACATATAATTTTCTCGAAAGGACGATCTCTTTAATAAACGGTACATAGATAGTGATTTTTTGTTGTCAATTTCACTGAAAAAGTCGAGCACATAATTGTCCAGGGTAAACATATGGAACTTCCTAAGCCACAGACCATCTGGGCTGTGTATCTTATTATCTAAACCAACATGGGTTAAAATCTTATTAATCTCTTCCATATAAGGCCAAGAAGCACCTTCTCCATAAATAAAACGGTTCTGTAATTCCAACGAAACTCTTTTACATAACCTTGAATCTGGCAATGTGTATTTAATTCTGTGAAAATACTCAATTCTACCTTAGTCTAGCAGTAAATTTAGTGGCAGCCATCCCAAATCCCCCAGAGTGGCTACCACAGCAGGTGTGTCTTTTATGCGCACAATAGCGCGAGCCGCGTTGTATTGTATTGACCTGATAACTGTAGCGCTTTCTCTGGTATTACAAAGCCAAACCGCAGACTCATGCGAGAGGGCTGGCATAAACAAACTTTTCCACAAACTGTCACCAAATAATACTCGGTTGATGTTTTCATGGGCTGCTAGGATACCGCACATATAACCGTTGAGACGGGTGGCCTTGGGTTTTACATGTTGCTTTACATGAACACTATCCGCTAAGGATTTACTTAAAAGAATGCCTCAATACTTGTATACGTCACATTCCGCAAGATCAACATTTCCTAATTCCCAACGTCTATTTTCATCAAGTCTTTTACCAATAATCATTACTCTTGATTTTTTTCCATTAAACTTCATGCACCATTTTGTTGCAAAACAATTGGCTACAATCAACATTGTTTGAAATTGTTCTTCGCTTTCAGCAAGCAAGACATCATCTGCATATAAGAGTGAAGGTATATGTACGTCCTAAAAGAGGATCCCCAGGTGTTGTTCATGTAACATAGTAACTAGATCAGTCATGACTACACAGAAGAGCGTGGGGGACATTACGTAGCCTTGTTTCAGGCCATTATAAACATCAAGCCAGTCACTTTCGAATGGACCGAATATCACCTTATTCTTCACATTTTCATAAAGGCCATGTACTAAACGCCACGCTTTACCTTGTACACTACTTTTCCATGGTGCACAAAACATACGGTCTCTATTTACGGTGTCAAAGGCTTTGCTGATATCTAAAAAAGCCTAGCCATGTTTTCTTATTTATATTCTTCCTTAGACTGCAAAGCAATGGTCATCCAAACGCCTCCCCTTCCTGTATGTATGTACAAAAACAAAACAAAGAATGAATACAAGGGCCACAAAATTAAATCCTTTACTTGACGCATGACTACACCAGACGGTCTCTGAGAGGTGAAAAAGAGCTGCATTTCTTGTCTGAGACTTTTTTTAGTTAATTGTCACGTAACGTCCAACGAAACCTGATCGTGTGACCAGACATTACATATGCACATAGATCCCGCGACCCAGATGGTCAAGCGCACCTGAAAGTTGCAAATTTTGGAAGCTGCAGAATTGTCGTTAAACATCACTTTCTCTGCTATCGCAGAAACATGGTAACCCTGGGTGTTTTTGTATTTGTATTTTCCTATGTAATAGAGAGATTTTGTCATGCCTTTTGAGATACTTTTGGCATTGAGCAGCAAAATAAAGTGAGCATGAGGTGGCCAAGGAACCAGGCTACCCAAGCAGTATGCAACAAGAGGTCATAAATAATTTCCAGGTATTAAAAGTCGGCCATCTTTATATATATATATATATATATATATATATATATATATATATATATATATATATATATATATATATATATATATATATATATATATATATATATATATATATATATATATATATATATATATATGTTTCAATTTCAGACAAAGATGGAGAACTTCATATATCTAAAAATGAATTTTAGACATCTGAATTACAGTATGTAGGCATGTAAAATAGTTCAAGATCACTTTAAACATCGCCGAAATGTAGATACCTAAAATTTAATCATGGAAATAGAGAACCTGGCAAAACCCGAATAATCCGAAAACAAGGGCCCCAAACGTCACCTGCAACTATTAGGCCACGCTAGATTTTGTTTCTCAGTTTTCACACCTATAAATTCGGTAGAGTCCGTAAAATAATTTCTAAATCTGTGGGTTTTCAACTTTTGAAGTTGCCATCTTTGTTGTTGATCCCTTCACGCACTCAAGATTACATGTATGTGCGCAGAAAATGAAATAATTCCACCCTAATAAATATCATGAGCAATACAGCGACAAAAAGAAACATTTTAATATATTTATTCTTCTTTTAAAATCACTGCAGTGCTGATACGTCTAAATATCTGACTTAGAAGGTCTGATGTCGCCGCCCATTAACTTGCAGAGAATGGATGCATAAGAAGGTAGGCCTAGCGCAAAGGCAAAATCGGTAAGGACTATACAAAACAAAAGATAAATCACTAACCACTGCCGAAAATATCGGTAACAACGGCAAGGTATGTGAGATTTTAATCATCTATTTTTTGGTATTTAGAATACTATTTAGATATCCAAAATGACATGTAACAAGTTACTTATTCATAATTCCCGTCTGAATATATGTCTATATTTTTCCCCAAATTATGTCCAAAATCGGCAGCCACATGCAGCATTACTTCTGTGTGTGGCCTTTATTCATACATAGTCTAAATGATCTTACTCCCCATGATTGTTGCCACCCGTGAGCTATTGTATTGTGTCGAAGCAGTCGTGCAGCTTGACGCATGTCACGTTTTAATGCTTGGTGTAACACTCCAAATACTAACAGCACACAGAGTCAGTCACAGTGAACTGAACAACTATATTGACGCTTATGGTGTTACCCGTACAGGCACAAGCCTCGACAAAGCTGGCATGAAACCAGGTAAATAACGCCGTTGTTGAAACTGCTTCATCGTCGCCATAAACAGGCAAATGGCGGGGTGGTAAAATCTGTCTCAGCTTATGGCATGTTGTTTAAGCTCACCTTGATGAAGGGAGTGACTGCATACAGGGATATATCCAATACGAATGCTATCTCCTTTTACGTAACCATGGTAAACACTCCGTCCTCGACACGTGCATGCTTGCAAGTTGCCCGACACCAAACGGCAAAAGCGAACACCCGATAAAACCGCTGAATGACCCGGCTTAACAGTTAACCGAAGAGCAAATAGGCTATCAATCGTAGATAAGTCTGACAGCAGGATCCTGCGTAAAACAACCGTCCATCATGATCCAGCCTGTAACTCTTCATTTCTCTGTCGCTAAGGACTGGTATTGGCTGCTTGACCACGTCGAGAGTAAGATTTGGAGGGGGTGGGAGGGTTGTAATTGCATAAAATAGCCCATAAGTAGAGCATAAAGGAAGGAAACATACTTTTATTTCAGTTCTTTCCTGGTTGGAATCATTTAGAAATTTTTTTTGAACATCAGAATATTTCTACATGTGGGCGCACATATCAATTCAATCCTTTTAGCACTAAGTTGGAGATCAAATCAACAGCTTAATTCCTCACCTTTTACTACCGGGGTACTGTCAATTTCCCACTCGTAACATCGGCGATTTTTATCATATTCAAGCATGTTGAATATTTTGTGTCTTATTATTTTGTACAGTCTTCATATTCTGTTAGCGTGATACACTGCGTCTGTCATCTGCATATAGGCCCATTATGTAACCAGTTCAAGTGGTTTTGTGAATCTATTTTGTGACGTACAGTTATATAATATCTAGTACATTGATAAATCGATATGGGGAAATATTGTCATTCAAGTCGTGAGCACCTTGGGTGGCATTTCATCGTAGTTTTGTTATAATTGGTAGCAATGTTCCAAAATTTGTTTCTTTTTCTTTTAGTTGGGACGTGTGTTGCCATTTCGTGTCCAAAAAAATGATGTGTCGTACGCTGTGTGTTTCTTGTCTTTATTTGTGCATGCTGGAAGTGTAATTTCACGTCTGTCTTCTTAAGATAGTTTCTGAAGACATCAAATATTTCACGCAACGTACAACATACAAAACACACTCTAGAATCATGCCTTTGTTTAATTTCTTTTCTTTTGGTACAGTGATGTGTCATGATGTAGCTAGTGTCATGTACCATACCTCAAAAGTAGGAAGTTCTACTCATGTGACCAGAAAAAAACTTACCATTATTATCAGAGGAATCTAATGACAAAGACACTCTTAGACTAATAACCGACCTAGGGGAGCTGCAACGAATGCTCTATGTCCCGTATGCATGGTGTATGCCTATTTTCAGACTTATTGCCTGAATTGAGTCATTTGATGAGAATAATGTTTGGGCAATTTAGATTTTCCGACCGTCCACATATCCGAGCAATAGTATATAATTCATACAATAAAAACATACAGACACAGCTTTTCCACTCGGAACTTCATTTCCTCTATTAACATTAGGATTGAAAGATACAAGCAAACTTGTTACAATGAGTAAAACCGTGTTAGCAAGACAAATCAGCTTGTTCTGGGCACATGTTTTCCTGGATTGATTTTTTCCTCCTTATACGTAACTGTGTCATTAGTGAACCAACGCTTTACAGTTCAAGCCTTCTTCTTTACATTTAAAACAATATGGAGTGTTAAATATGAAATTCACTTTTCCTGTGATAAAAGAAACAGGCCAGCCTTTTTTTTTTTTTTGCCATGTTGACGAAAAGTTACACAAAGTCGACATAAGTTATACATAACACAATTGGAAGCAGGCCATAAAGAGCCAAAGCTGACCCCGAAAGTCACGATAAAATTGATCAGTGAACAAAGTGGAAGCTAACTGTAATTAAAGGCACTGGCCCCCAAAAGGTGGCGATGCAATAAGATAGAAAATACATTTGGAAATTGTCGCTGATAGACGGAAGATGATCTCGAAGGTCAAAGTGCCAAAGAAAAAAAATATATCACATAGAAGTGTACACATGAGAATGGTTGATATTATTATCAGGTACAAATTACGCAGCTAATCGAGTACAAAAATAATACACGGAGAATGGACACCAGAAATATATTGTTAAACTTAAGATCTTGGAGGAATGAAAGAATAGACATGCCGTTGTATTTTGGAAACTCAAACAAGAAACAGAGGTCAACGGGTCAAGCTGACAATCTCGAATTCTAGCGAGAAGAATAAGATATTATACTTGACTGAAGTCCAAAACAGAAAAGAAGAAAAAGTGTGAAAATCAGCTGTTGAAAGTGGGACCTTGGGCAGAACGAGGGAAATTTGTTGTGAGTGTATCACCACTTGAATACACTTTTAATGAAAATAAAAAACCCTATGAAATACGGAGTCCTTTTGGACTTACGAATCGTGAAGAGTGTCACACGATACAACCATAGATCAAAGCATACAAAGTTCAAGTCTATCGTGGGGAGGTCTGCAAAGTTTTGCTATTTTGTCATCAAAACGAACAATTACACGAAAGGTATTGCAAAAAATTGACATGTTTTGGTCAAAACATAAAGGATTTGCCTCATAGTTTGCAACTTTTCATAATTTTGCTCCTCAGTGGCAAGAAAGTGGAGAGAATTTAAACACTTGATTATACATCTTATTTTTATATTAATTTTGAAAGGTTAGCATTTATTAAATCTAGTGATATCATATATATATATATATATATATATATATATGTATATATATATATATATATATATATATATATATGTGTGTGTGTGTGTGTGTGTGTGTGTGTGTGTGTGTGTGTAGGTAGGTATGTAGACACAGAGACGGGCAGACAGACAGATAGCTAGATAGACATAGATAGATAGATAGATAGATAGATAGATAGATAGATAGATAGATAGATAGATAGATAGATAGATAGATAGATAGATAGATAGATAGATAGATAGATAGATAGATAGATAGATAGATAGATAGATAGATAGATAGATAGATAGATAGATAGATAGATAGATAGATAGCACATGACAAGAAGCTGCTTTAAACGCGATTACTTTCGTAAAATCTATTCTGTACATATTTGTTAGGTACTACTTTCAGTCGGTCAGACTGTAATCTTGTGACTTTGACATGATTCTCATATGGACACTTGTACTTCGTGTTCCCATTCAACTTTTGCTTATGCTCATACCCGGCACATGTTTCAATGGCATGTCTGGTATTAATTTTCAAGGCTTGCTTTTTGTAATAAATATTATTTTCACTTTATTTATTTTTCAAACATCTGACACCACTCCTCTGCTTTCGTGTTGTATCCAAGTTAATTTCGTTTTGTAACGTAGCTGCATATTTAAATTTACGGTTTGTTTTGCTGGCCAACAACCAGGAGAAATATAATGACATTTCAGATGTATGGTGGCAACATCTACCTGTTGTCTCACATTCCTCCTCCTCCTCCTCCTCCTCCTCCTCCTCCTCCTCCTCCTCCTCCTCCTCCTCCTCCTCCTCCTCCTCCTCCTCCTCCTCCTCCTCCTCTACTTCCTCTTCCTCTTCTTTTGCTTCTTCTTTTCCCTCTTCTTCTTCTTCTTCTTTTTCTTCTTCTTCTTCTTCTTCTTCTTCTTCTTCTTGGAGAAGCTGTTGATTTGATACATTTGGAATTGTCAATTGAATGTAATTAGGAACTATGCTGTTGACAATTTTATACATAAGTACTAATTTTGAGGTCTTTTCTACGGGAATCTAAAATTTGCCATCTTAGCTCTTCATAACGTTTGCCATTTGGTGTGTCAGGCATAGAACCTGTAACAATTTGGGTTACAGTAATCTTAACTCCTTCACATTAATCAACATCTTTATGTGTCGAACCATCCCAGACAAGACTTGTATACTCTAGAATAGGTCCAACCTAAAGGGTAAATTGTTTCAAGTGTTTGGTGATCAAGTGCAAATTCTAAGCCATCATAATGTAAAGACGTTTCTCCGTCCTATTTGTAACATCCTTAGTCTGATCCTTCCATTGGAAATCAGATCAAATTCATATTATAATTCCTAGAAGTTTAAGACTGCCTTACAGGTATGAACTTGAAATATAAGGCAAGAATCAATAGGAGGTAAGGTCTTATAAGAAAGCATCACATCTTTTACAGCATCAAAAGTAATGTACTGGTGATTTGCCCAAAATCAGCATCGTTCGATGAGTGGTCTGCGTTCAAAGATTCCCCAGCTTGTACAGGTTCTACAACATTTAGGCAGATGGATGTATCATCAGTAAACAGTTTGATCTTACACTGAATTAAAGATACTATATCATTAATATAAAATATGAGAGGTAATGGTCCGAGAACAGATCCTTGTGGAATATCAGCTCGAACTGAACCCAAACCAGAAAACTGACCGCCAACCGTAACTCGCTGTTGACGGTTGCTGAGATAGCTGGAAAGCCAGCTAAGTAAATTGGACCGAACTCTATTTTTTCTTAGTTCATGCAAAAGCCCTGCATGCAAACCTGGTCAAATTGCTGATGTATAGAAACACAAGGTATGCCTCTTTTTGTTGGTCTAAAGCACGACACAATTGATGATAGATGGTAAGTTCCTGATTGTCTGTGCAGACCCCAGGAGTAAAAATTGATAAACTATATCTGAAAAAATTAAAGGTACACTTACAGTTACTTTTCAACAAACTTCTGCCAACCATTGCAGCTAAGCAATCAGATAGGGCTATGATTGTTGCACAATCTTTCAGCCTCCCCCTTTCCGGCTTTTTTTTTTTTTTTTTTTGTTGTTGTTGTTGTTTTTTATTATCCTAACTCTGCGTTGCGTGCCGTTACCTGTTTCCGAAATACACCTGTTGTCGGGATTCGGGTGTTTTCGCGTTGTTTTATCCCGGCCATCTTTGATATCATCAAATGCATGTCAACTAAATTATCGGCAGACAAAACACGTGAAAATGAGACATAAACAGGTAAGTTCCTTGCAATAAAGTAGTCATGCAAACGCAATGCTATGATATAGATCACAAAATGCACGATGAATGAACATAATCATAAAAATGCAAATAAACTCATCCAACAAATCCCACCTCTGTCGCCGAAAAATGGCCAACATACTTTCCGTGTCGTCTGCTAAAGGGGTTCAAGAGTCATAAGAATGAATTCTCAGTGGCCGGTATTGAAGGGGGGGAGGGGGGGGGGGCAAAAGTTTTTCTTTTAACGGTGGCCTGTAGGGGACATTTCAGATATGCGAAACAAATTTCCTCAAATTCTTGTAAATTTCATAACAAACTTGTTTATGATACAAACAACAATTTTACACATATATTTCTTATTTATTTACTTATAACAAGTGCCTCCGGCTGTGCCCAGCTGACAAATTAAACTGACGTCAAAAGAGGTAATGTGTAAAAGGGGAGAGAACATACATTTTCAATATGAATTGAATTGTGTTTTATTGATTGCGCCACATATACAAAGTAGCAATTTGTCACACATGATACATACAGTACAAATTTATGTTATAAAGCAAACGTCAAAAAAAAAATCACACATGATACATACAGCACAAATTTATGTTATAAAGCAAACGTCACAGAAGCGACAAAAACAGATACATACAAAGGAATAAAGAAAAAAAATAAAGAAAAAAAAAATCTGCTCATGATACACAAAACATAATAGATAAAGGCGCTCGGTATAAAGATACTATTGATTATATTGGCTATAGAGGTTTCTGCCGTATTGTAATGCATTCTTTCATATATGTCTCAAACATTATTATTAATTCCGTATCACTTAATTTCATAATAAATCTAAACATGTCTTGATCACTGAATGATGTTGGATGTACGAAAACGTCATGAATCTTTTTCCGAAATTTTTGCCTTGGTATATCGTATCGATTGCAGGACATAACAAAATGGTATTCGTCCTCAATATGTTTACAAGGAGGACATATTCTTTGGTTTACAGGAACTTTGGCTGGTCTTCTGTGTCTACCCGTTTCTATATACAGATTGTGTGCACTTATACGTAATCTAGTAATATTTCTGCGAATCTCGAAATTTTTTATTACCTCTAAATATCTTTCAAATTTTAAGTCAGTTTTGAATAATTTGTAGGTTCTTAATTTGGAATCATCATTTTGCCGTAGAATTTCTTGTTGCCACTGATTTTGGAATTTTTCTTCTATTCTTTTCTTAAACATAGTGGAAGGAAAATCGCCGTAATAAATTTCATGATCGTCCCAAAGTTCCTGTAAGTCTATTGCATATAAAGTATCTTTAACCGATTTTAGCCAGTGCGATTGATTTGTTTCAGACATCTCAACATGACACTTGTATGCATTGAAAAGTAACGAATTTTGATCCATATTCATAATTCGGAGCCAATTTTTACAGACACGTGTCATTACTTTGAGTGATAATGGTGTTTTTCCCAGTTCACCAAATACAGCAATATTACTTGCTTTCCGATGTACACCAAGACAGTACTTCAAAAATCGCGTGTATAGTTTTTCAGAATCTGTTTTAAAATATCCTGCAATATTGTCTTGTGTCAAACTTTTGGAGGGTATAACAGTATAGGCTCCCCATATTTCGGATGCATACAGTAAAATTGGCATTATAACTTTATCAAACAAGGATAGGTAGAATTTCAAATTTGTGTCTCCCGGTATAAATATTCGCTTTAGTCTTGCTAAAGCTTTATTGGCCTTATCACATAACAACTTTATTGCACCATCAAAAGAACCTGTTGTAGATATTTGAATTCCAAGATATGTATATGTTTTAACAGTTTCCAGTGTGACGTCGCTGTATACAAACTTTCGTGCCAGTTTCTTACCTGACTTATTGAATATCATTACCTTCGTCTTGTTTATATTAACATTTAGTTTCCAATCCTCACAATAAGCATTTAATATATTTAAACAATTTTGAAGCCCTCCTTCGGTTTCAGATACTAGAATAAGATCATCGGCGTACAATAAACAGTTAATTTTCTTTTCATGTAGCGATACTGGATGACAATTATCATTAAAACAGTCTGGTAAGTCATTAATGAAAGTATTAAATAAAGTAGGACTCATTACACAACCTTGTTTTACTCCTCTTCGGATCTGAATATTGTCTGATAGACCACTAGAAAATTTTATTTGTAATGTTGAGTTATGATACATATCTTGGATTATTCTAAACATGTATCCATCGATACCATATTTCATATGTTTCAGCAAATGTCCAAGTTACCGAAGACCTAATGAATATAAATTTGTTACTCCGGTAACGTGACAGACCATACTTAAAAGGCCAACCCGAGAATTAATGGAACAAAAAAAAAGTACTTTTAAGCCACCCTCCCTAATAAATACTGGTCGACCCAAGCCGGTGCTACAAACTCAGTCAGAGACCCGAGTGGCCTAAAAAAGTCCGTAATTATTTTCAGTGGCCATAAATGTGACCTACATGGCCCAAAGAGCCGTAGGCATGCTTGGGGGGGGGGGGGGATCTGGGGGCATTTCCGTCCCGCCCCCCCCCGAAAAAAATTGAATTTGAGAATGCAAAATGGTTTTTCTGGGGAGTTTCGAGTATCTTGCCTTCACATGGTTAACGAAATCACACATTTTAGTCATTATTGTACTGATTTGGCCATTTCTCCTCAGATTATACAAAATTCTGATGAAAACTAGCTAAAATTAGTGAAAAATAAATGAAAAAAAACAACAACATCGCATGTTATCAATTAAGATAAGATAAATTTTGCATCCATACATATCAGGCTTTAGAGAGTTCTTGAACACATATTAGGTTTATCAATTAGGGGAAAATTAACAAATAGATTATCCCGGAATTAGTAAGTTGTGTATTTCCTCTTCAAAAGGAGGAAGACAAAATACATTAAGATAATCACTAGGCCTGAATGTACTTAACTTTTATCACTGAATGTTGATTGATATTTTATGCACACATATGCCAGGATGGTGCAATATAATTGGTGAAAGCACACCAAACTATGATGCATGAAGTGGGAGTACCAAATGCCTAGGGAATCTTGCCTTGACTTCTTTCCATGGTGGACCACAACATGAAAATAGAAGAAATACAAGTATGAAATCGGAAAAATTTTAATTTGCTTTGCACAGGTTTGTAGCTGAAATGCTTTAATTATTTATGAATTAACAGATTGGTCTAAATTTTCAATAAATTAATATACATAAATATAAGCGCCAAAGGTGTAATTTTTAAAACTCTAGGGACCTGCTAATACTATATATATAAATTGCAGGTTCCTGATAACACTAAGATACTGAAACTATAAATAAATGAAGCAGTCCCACTCCAGTACTCCCATCTCATGCATCAAGAATGATTTCACCTTATTTTTGAAAATGTTCTTACATTCACTCTCTTTGATATACCCTGACAGGTTCTGCATGGGAATAGGTATAATTATGGAACAGTAGTACCTGCAATTACGGACCCAAGTCCCCACCTGGTCAAAAGGACCAGATTTCCTTGGCACGGGCGCTTTTGCAATGTTAAATGACCTGACGCGCAAGACCACGGTGCTGTCCAATTGCAGCAGCAAATTTACATTCCCTGGATCATTTTCTCAATAAACTTCTTCACACGAGAAACACTTACTTGGGATAAATTCTGTAGCATTTGTCATGAACTGTGATGCAAAATTTTGCTTCAATACTCCAGCTGGACAACCTTGGACCAGCTGCAACACGCGACCGACCAGCAAAATGACCCCCACAAACAACCACCCGTTAAAGAAAAAAAAAAAAAAAGGTCGTTCAAATCAACCGTAATAAGACAAAGTTCACAGGAAAGCTGGCTGACGTGTGCCGTTATTTCGCAGTAAAGTCAACTCAAACCCAGCATTTTATTTCAGCTTGTCTGGACGGTCAACTTGGGCCGGGGGAAAAGCATAGCTGCTGCATATAGGCAAGATGGGTGCGGTATCGGTATCTAGTATCGCTAGATCTCAGGTGTCTGTTCTCCGAGTTACCAGGGCGAACGGTCGTTAAAGTACTTTTAAAACATGACTTGCTATCTTAACTTTAATCTGCCCGCTCGGTTCTGTCTGAAGCAGTCATCATCGTTAGTTACAAATCCAAATGCGACACGCTCGAGTGCCATTTTGAACATTGCGCAATTAATGCATTGATTGCGGGACAGTGTCACAAAAGTACACTTGATTTGGATATCAAAGTCAATGGCAGCCACAGTATATATATTATTATTATTGATGCTTTGAAATAATTGCAAAATATATACTTTTGGTTTCATATAATATAACCTTCTTCCCACCCCACTCGGCAAGTTCGTCCCAATGCTTATCCACAAACCATTGGCATTGGGTGCGGAACTCACTATTTTCACAATGGCAGCCAAGACGATTGGATATTTTGAAAAGGTAGCATCCAAAATATATGTGTGATTAGTGTTAAGGGAATGTTAATTTGTCGAATGAATGTAATGTACAAATACCTTGGTCTTGCACAAATACCCAACTTTTGAAAAAAAAAAAATTACTTGAAATTTAGTTAATGTCATTTTTTCTTAGGTTGACCCTCGCAATGAATAATTGATGTTTCACAGTCAACAAGGTACAGGCGGTATGTTCTATCTGCCATACCATGGACATATCATCGATAACCTATTATCAGGTCAGCTCCAGTGTTCACCCCTAAATAAGAAAAAGAACTGACTGAACATGTACTGTTGCAGAAGCAGGAATCTTTGGATGGCTACACAGGGGCAAAGGTGGTGTCAATGACGACTAATGCGGCAGATTACAATGGCCCTTTTAATACCAGCAAGTGCCCAAAATCTCAGCAGCAAGTGTTTTTTTTGGCGTTTTGAGACGATGACCAGCCTCATCAGCTACCGTACAAATATTTTCCCCAATGGTCAGAACGAGGGCAAGGGATACAAAAGCTGATGTGGTATCCCAAGATTATCACTAACTCCAATGTACTCTGCAGCAATATGATCTGTTTGAAAGGCAGCAGGCTATATACAATTTTTGTGAGCCTGGAATGAACTTGGAACAGCGTCCCCAGAATGTTGTGGGCAGGAAAGGAGATTTCGTCCCTTGTATTATGAGCTCTCGTTCTGCGACAACGACAATCACCAATGCCATGATTAATGGCTTAGGAGCAACAGCGGCCTCTATTGTCTGAAACCGTGACAAAATGAGTTTACCGATACTCCACTCGAGCTGGAGTATCACTAATTTCATTTCACCAAATATTGTCAGGGACGTGATGGTGAACCCATTCTACTGATGTATGACGGACACAGGCCTCACAAATTTGCACATGTGAAGGACTGGGACAGTGAATAACATCATTCTCGTGGTGGTGCCACCTTGTACTTCACACATTTCTGTAGCCGCTCGATGTGGCTTGCTTCACACCTCTGAAGGTTTTCTTTTACAACCAGGAATGTCAATATTTTATGCGCGAGAACCCAGGCAGGTCAATTACAAAGTACGACGTGTGCTACTTGTCCTGCTATACCCATTAAAAAGCTCTCAGCACGTGTTAGCAAACCTGTTACTTCATTAGGAAAAGTTCGAATAGTTCCATTGTGTTGTGTCTGCCTATAAACAGATCTGTTGGGCGTTCAAGCGTGTCAGTCTCACAGACAAAGTGGTCAATAAAGTGCTTTCTTCTTCAGAAGCTTCCAGTTGCATCCACTGACCAGCAAGAGAGCAAAAGAGCAGCTGACTTTATTTGAGATCAGAAACACCAACTAGCCCAGGTTACACCTACAGGCTTCAGTAAGTAGGCAACAAAAATCCAAGATATTGGGCCCACTCTTCCAGAAGCCGTCCCAACTGTCAACCACCTGAGATATTACAGACGTTGTCTCAGACACACCTATAGGCTATTACGAAAGAAAGACCTGGCCCACAAGTGGAAAAGCAAAAAAGAAAACTTCAGATAACGTTATAAATGAAGGAGTGATACAAGAAAGTGACAGTGAGGACAATACCCCGGAAACCACTGACCCTTCAGAGCAGTGTCGTATGCGTAAGGGCGGCTGCGAAATTGCGAAAATGATGCCCGTATATAAAAAGGATGATGAACAAACTCTCGATAACTATAGGCCTATATCTCTTTTACCAGCTTTCTCTAAAATCTTTGAGAAAGTTGCTTACAACCAACTTTATTCATACTTTATTACACATTCTTTACTCCACTTAAGCCAGCATGGCTTTCGGAAATTACACTCAACAGAAACGGCTGCTCTTGAATTCGTTAATAGCATTCATAAAGTCTTAGGCTCTGTGGAATTACCCGTTGCTATTTTCTTAGACCTGTCAAAGGCGTTCGATACTCTCGATCATAACACCCTTCTCCGGAAATTGAACTACTATGGTGTTATTGGTCTTTCTTTGCACTGGTTTGAAAATTATCTGCAAAATAGATATAAAAATATGTTTGTTTGAATGACGCGCGTTCAACGTTATTACCAACGAATAGTGGAGTTCCACAGGGGTCCATTCTCGGACCCCTTCTCTTTCTCATTTATGTAAATGACATGCATAAAGCATCTTCTAAATTTGATTCTATTTGTTACGCTGATGATACTACTTTAGTAAGTTCATTATGCTATTTTGACCAAACAACATCTCCAAACGAAGCGTGTATATCTGTCAATGTTAATTTGGAATTAGATAAAGTGTATAAATGGTTGTCCGCTAACAGGTTGTCTTTTAATATTTCTAAAACAAAATACATGATATTTTGATTCCCGCAACGCAAAATTGTCCAAAATTTTACTTTCCGTATTGCCAACACAGTCGTTGAAAAAGTTTGCCATTTTGACTTTCTTGGGGTACTCCTTGATGAAACTTTAGGTTGGAAGAATCATAACAATATAATCGCAACTAAACTCTCCAGAATCGTCGGCCTTTTAAGTAAAGTTCGCAATTTTCTGCCCTTGAAAGCACTCCTTACGATCTACAATTCTCTTTTTCTCCCGCATCTCAACTACTCAATTCTCGCCTGGGGTTATAGATGTGATAGGATAAACAAACTTCAAAAACAAGCCATACGTACAATATGCTTCGCTACTTTCAATGCCCATACTGAGCCCCTATTAAAAAAATTGAATATTCTCAAATTAGGTGATTTGATGCATTCCAGGGCACTTAAATTCTTTTACCGATATCGTAAAAATGAATTACCTGGATATTTCAACCAAATGTTCTCACCTTTACCTGTATCTCACCTTTATCCTACCCGCAATCGTAATATTCCCCGCTACCCAGTCCCATCCCACAATCTTACTAAAAAACGCATCCGAGTCTTTATCCCCACAGTACTTGATAACACACCTAATTCTGTAAAAGACAAAATAAACACTCATTCATACTCTGGTTTTTCTCTATACCTTAAATCATATTTAATCTCTCAATATTCCGACATTTGCACCGTTACTGATTGCCATGTCTGCAATCAATGATCAGATTATTTTATTATTTTCTACCATTAAATATGTTTGACTGCTTTCATCCTTACGAAAAATGATTGTATACGACATATTATGTAATTCATGTTTTCTTACCCTCATGTTTATTAGTTACATAATACCTTACTAACTCTCATTTTACTTTGTTATATTCTTGTTTGAGTAAACGATTGTCTTTTGGTTATTTGAAGTTATCTGGAGTTGCAATGTTGAAATTTTGTTTAAACACACCACAAGTGGCCCCAGCGTTAGCGGATCTATGCATCCTTAGCTGGGGTCATCCTGACCTCGTTATTGCATTGCTGCATTGTACTATGTTACTTTTTTCTTTTGGTCAAATAAAACTGCTCTGACTCTGACTCTGTCCACCTGAACCAAGAAAGGGCACAAGTGTTATCTTTGTCAAACGGCCAAATTGTAGTGTTTGTGGGCACGGGTGTCACCTGGAATACTTTTTCTCAGTAAGACTGGCCTGATGTCATCCTGCCAGGAAGTTTTTTTACCCACACTAGGTATCAGAGTAGATAAAACATGCAAACAAAACTACATATATATTGATGTAATACATCAACCTTCTGAAGGTCATACAGCGGCGAGATTTGCATTAATGACCAACAGACCTACAGATGTAGGCCTGTAATTGACTCATAAACCGGGAAGGGGGGGGGGGGCGCACTACCCATATTTAAGGGTGGGTATGCTCCACTGAGGGTATGAAACCCAGACCCAATGGGAGCTTATCAATAAGAAAATAGGGGAGTCTTTGGGAGCTGGTTTTGACAAAGTCCCAGGGTAGAAGTGCACATCCCATAAGGGAAAAAGAGCAGTAATTGAGGTTGTATACAATTTATGGGGGTCTTTGAGAGCGACAATTTAAAAAACATGGGGCCTTTAGGATCGATGGTTTGAAAAAGGTGGGTCGACAAGTGGTAAAAAATGGGGGTTCTTCCCGCGGAGCCTACCCGTAATGCAAAGTAATGGGAGTAGCCCCCTCTCCCGGGCTCATAATCGACTTAGTATAATCTACACTGAGAGAAATGCATAAAGGCCTACATAAAAATGACAAACGCAAATATGTACACTTACACACTCAACATTCTTACAGTTATATGCAATTATTTAGGCCAACATGGGTCTTGCCTGCACGTTAGGTATGAAATGGATCAATAAAAGTACACAAACTTTTTTTTGAGAAACAGATGATATGATTTTACATCGTTTCAATAAGCTATACAAATCCCTCATAATACGTACATAGAAATTAAATTCTTTCATTTTTCTTGCATAACCTAACAGACAGACATTCTTTTGTTTTGCTGCAAAGGGATTTTACAGACCACTGTACGGAATATCTTTATGCAAATGCCTCCCGCCCCCACCCTCATTCCCAAAAAGTGTTACATCTGCCCGCGACATGCAATGGTAAAATGGTGGTGCAGCCTAACTTGCGACAAAAGTTGATCAAACGCTCATTTCAAACGATTTCAGGACATACGTTGGATAACTGACTGTTTCATATTTATAAATGTTTTTCAACCTCCATCGCGGTGTATAATGGCAGCGTCTGAAATCCTTAACTTCCCAAAAACTGGAAACAGGAGGCCACTTTCTATTTCCTCGCTGGTGTCCTCAATGGGAATTTATAGAATTTATCCAAATCATAACACGGAAATAAACAAAGAAATCAGTTAAATACGTGTTATAATGAGTACAGAATCTGAATTACACTAATATACTGGCTAGAAAAATTGTGTAACTTGGAGGAATGTTCACCATACATATCTAAGAATTGAAAGAATTCTGATAACATTTATTTGTTTATTTATTTGTTTGTGTGTTTGTTTATTCACCTTACATTTATTAATTTATTTATTATTTATTTTGGCATTTAAAACGTTGAAGGGAATGTATTTGAGCCGAACCCACTTTACAATGTTACAAGGCAAATATAGTTATATGAGTTTGAGCAAGTACGTCGGGGTGACTCTCCTTACACTTTTTCCATGAGACCTTTGTAAGGCCAACTGATAATGGTCCTCTCCGAGAGATCTACATGTTTAAGGGTAATATGTGGATGAAGGCCAATAAAAAAAAACTGTTAAATCATTTAAACAGGTGTCACACGCGAAACACACGCACACACACACACACACAGATACATAATGATTTTGCTGTCATAGATTCTGATAACATTTGCAATAAAAAATGTACATGTACCGGTTTCATCCCAGGCGTATCATCTTAATTTGTGGCTTGCTTACTCGAGCCCCATTTTCTGGTCTCTCATCCTTGGTTCTATTACAACAGAAACAAATTTTGAATCAAATTTGCATAGTTTTATTTCGTATATTGTTTGTGTAGAGTTACATTTTGATGTTTTCGGAAATATTCATCCGTACGAACTTGCTGTCTCTGGAAGATCATCTGCAATTAGGTGAGCCGGGACTATACCTGAAAGTAAAATTTAAAGAAAAAACGACATAATAACACTAACTTATTTTAATAAACTTTATCTTTCTTCCTTTCTTTCTTTTTTTCTTCCTTTCTTTCTTTTTTTCTTTCTTTCTTTCTTTCTTTCTTTCTTCTCTTTCTTTCTTTGGTTTAAACATATTTTATTAAAGCAATTAGGAAACAGGGCGGTGCCCTATATCAATCCTTCTTGCACACATAAGAGAGAAAGTAGAGAAGACGATTGACAACACTTAGGACTGATGCAAAGAAAAACGCCACAGTAACAATGACAGATAGGGTGGCAAGCCACACGACTGGAAGAATAACACAGCACGATACGTGTTCACAGATAGAGAGAGGGTGGTTGGAGTTGGTCCTCTTTCTTTCAACTTCCAAATGTAAGCAAGCGTGTAAAAAATAGAGATCTGTTAATGGTAAGATGAAAAAATTGTCTGCGTTAAGGTGGTAGGTCTGAAGCCGGCACCTTTGGATAACCTCTAATCACTTTTTCATATTTTCGGATAGTCTGATACTTAAACTACATGCTCCCAAAAACTCAGATGTGTGAGTATAAAATTTATATGAGTTAATCGATCTCAAAACTTTTGTTTACAATGTAAAAAAATACAAAAAAGTTCAAAGAGTGCCGGGCACATGGCTTTGTTTGCCATGATAATGAACCATGTCATTGTTTGCACAGTCATTAGTCCATGACCGCTGGAAACCAATTGAGCTATTCACAAGGGTCACTCACAGGAAACCATTAGCCATGGAGAGAAGAATGGGCCTGTTCAGACTAATCACTACCATTGTTCTGATTACTTTGAAATTCTCTTTTGATGTAAAAACAAATTGGCACAATCCACTTACTGGTCCCCAAATATGGAAAGCTGCATGTGAACCCACACCCAAACAAGCCAAGTGTGGTGTTCCCAAGTTAAAAAAAGTCGAGATTTAAGCCACAAAATATACTTTTGTTTAATGACAACATCACAGAGGTAAAGCTACAAGTTTATTTCACACAATAGTTAAAACCCAGGATAGAGGAAATCAGTATGTGTCATATTACAGCCATAAATGCGTAAGAATTGGCAACTTTTTTTTCTTTCAATGCGATTTTTTCGAAACTGTTTTTTGCTAAACCTCTGCAATTTGTATCTCGCCTCACAAACGCATAAATTGCCGTATCACATGAAAAGAAAAATATCATATCCAGGAACGGTTCCCAGGATTTTTTTCTGACAACCCCTTCCGTGACTTTTGGAGCAATTTATAGAAGGAAAATGAACAACCTGTCAGGAATAAATTAAAATTTTTATAACTTTTTATTCATGCTATTTCAGGACTAACCATTGAATTCGATCCTGGACATGGATATATGTTTTAAATTTCTTCTGATTTCAACTGGGGAAAAAAACAAAACAATCTTGTGTGACTTCCACCCGAAAAATGTGAAATTCCTCCCAAGCCAGAAAGAATGCTATAAAATCTCAAAAAATTCCACTCCTGCAAAAAAACTCTATAGATACAAATCTATGGATATGTAGTAATCAGAAAATATATAGGTTTAATGCACTTGTGAACAAATTAAATGGGTAATTGCGATCCAAAGTTGCCAGTCTCACTGCGCACTAGCTTCACAGCCTCCACCTTAACGCTGCATGAAGCAGGCGGTACTAATAGCAAATTATACTGCCGTACAATGGCTCCACTTACTCAGCACAACTCATTCCACTTCTAGTGCACGTGAAGCACTTTATGCAGGTCTTGAAGGTGTTGACACGCGGTCCCCTGGACCCTACCCAGGCCCAGTAAGCCTTGCCACGAGCCTTGAAGCGGCAGACTGGAACATTGTATAAAATGGATATGCATTTCGACTGCATATTATGCGAAATCGAAGCTTTGCCGAACGAAATATGATAAAACATGTCCTTTATAAGGACACATTGAATTGTAAGTTTACTATTTGACCCATTTTATTTATTTTTTATTTGATATGATTTATGTTTGCATTTTAAGTCTGTCAGACGCTACATTTGATTTGTGTTACCCATGTTTAGATATTATGGTTACAGTAATGGAGGTTTTGCTGAAATAATAATGATACTGGCGGTGCGCGGGATGGTCGGATATACGGAGTTTTATGGCCGTCCATCGGCGCATGTGACCATATACGACGGTCCCATGCGCGGATGTACGGCTCGGGTCCCAGTGCCCG